>JAJHIY020001045.1:87500-118972 GCA_022114975.2 Lampris megalopsis | reverse complement strand
CACGACACGACGATGTTGATGAGGTGTACCATAAGATGATTTTTTTTTCACAAATCACACAAATATGATTGTAATGGATGTGGAATGAGGGAAGAATCAACTCAGTGCATCAAATGCAACGTTGTTCGATTTGCTGAGAAGCAAATCATCGGACCAAAGAAGCATTTTCATAATGGCTTTGACAGCGTTTTTCAGCAAAACAAACAAATGTTTTGATTTCAATCGTTTTTGCTGTTTTTTTCCTCTTCCTCTAAGTGTTGCGGAGCATAAAATGCCGCTAATGAGGCGTCTTATCACATTAAGAACTGTGTATGACATCTATAGATAATGGCTCTGATGATGGACTTCTACAGCACTCAGCACTTTTCTTCGTCTCTTATCTCTTCAAAGTGTTTACAAAGTGGGGCTGGTGTCCCGGTTCTCGTCTATTATTCTATATTACTCCCACTCAGTTAATGTGATGCGTGTGACATATCAAATGCACAGTATTTGTACCCAGTCAATTCACGCCTTACTAGTCTTAAATCAGTATTTTCCCTTTCAAAAAAGTCCAGTCAGTCAATCTCTCTCTCTCTGTCTCTCTCACTCTCTCTCTCTCTCTCTCTCTCTCTCAGAGCGATATATATATATGTGTGTGTGTGTGTGTGTGTGTGTGTGTGTGTGTGTGTGTGTGTGTGTGTATATATATATAAAATTATTATTATTATTATTATTTTGATATTATTTTTAACAATGGGTCATGTGGGTGCAAATATAGAGGTGAGCAGAATGGCACATTTTGTCTCCATTAACAGACCTACGGCGCTGTATAGATGATAAGAGTCCGCTGATAGAGATATGGAGAGATACTTGAGTAGACAGTCCCACAAAGAGGGAATACTCATAAACGTTTATGGCTTGCCATTAAACTTTGCTTAGATGTTGAATGTGCCCTTCACTGATAGTGGTGTCTGTCAGATGATTTACAACCCCCTCGCAGATTGCCTTAGTGACGCCTGGAGAGTACCTAACTATCTCTGGTAGGTATGACTGACCTGTACAGTTTGATAAGATAGCTAGGTGGAATGAGCGAAAGAGAAAGAAAGCGAGAGGGCGAGAGAGAGAGAGGGGGGGTGGGAGAGAAAGTCAGAGAGAGAGAGAGAGAGAGAGAGAGAGAGAGGGTGAGGGAGAAAGTCAAAGAGAGAGAATGAGAGAGAATCGCAGAGAGGGAGAGAGAGAGTCAGAGAGGGAGCAAGAGAGAGAGAGAGAGGGCAAGAGAGAGAGAGCGAGAGAGGGCGAGAGAGAGAAAGTCAGAGAGAGAGAGAGAGGGTGGGAGAGAGGGTGAGGGAGAAAGTCAGAGAGAGAGAGGGAGAGAGAATTAGAGAGAGGGAGAGAGAGAGCAAGAGAGAGAGAGGGTGAGAGAGAGAGAGAGAGGGTGAGAGAGAGGGAGAGAGAGAGTCAGAGAGAGGGAGAGAGAGTCAGAGAGAGAGAGAGCAAGAGAGAGAGGGTGAGAGAGAGGGAGAGAGAGTCAGAGAGAGGGAGAGAGAGTCAGAGAGAGAGAGAGAGAGCAAGAGAGAGAGGGTGAGAGAGAGAGGGTGAGAGAGGGAGAGAGAGAGTCAGAGAGAGGGAGAGAGAGGGGGGGAGAGAGGGTGAGAGAGAGAGAGGGAGAGAGAAAGAGAGAGGGCGAGAGAGAGAGAGCGAGAGAGAATGTTCTGTTGGCCTGGGGTAGAGAGGGACAATGAGGGTCAGTCCTACCTTTAATGGTACGTAAACATGGCAGACATCTCTTGATCTGCCCTTAAGACACAAGGCCAGACACAGACAATTTGATCCCATCTCTTCTGGTCTACCTCGTTTAGCCCGCACCAGTCACGCATACATTTTGACTTATTGCAAGATTGTAATTTATGCAATTTTTATATCTTATATTTAAAAACTAAATTCAATTGTGACGATGTCTCTTGTACGGCCTCCATGTCAAAGTTGGGCCGTACCAGCCATCAATTTAGGCAGGCCCTCAGTTCGTCCATGCAGCCAACAAAAGCACTAATGCGGTATTTATCCAGCATGATATCATTATCCAGAGTGTGTCCACCTTTTGCTCTTTCTCCTTACCAGTTGAGACTCCAGGCCTCAACACCATTTGTCTCAATCAACTCCCACTGTTTCCATTTGGCCCTTAATACCCATTCAATATTGGAACCAGCAGCCTCTACCTTAGACACACAACCTCACGAACACACACACACACACCACACACACACACACACACACACACGCACACACACACACACACACAACCACCACCACTCAAGCGTCTCTCACAGCCGCACATCCACATAATGTCATTTAGAATAATAGCATTGTGAGCAAATAGCACTTAACTGTGTTAACATCTGAATCTGGCCCACTGTGCCTATGTGAGCATCTGTCATCTTTATCAATAAGGACGAGGTTTGACATGAATCCAATTTGCTCCTAAAATCCTTTTGTTTCTGTGTTGTCTCGATTCCTGCACAAACATGCACCGTTTGTAACAGTAATGTCACAGGTGCTCGGGTTGTCCTCTGACCTCCGAAGTGTGTGTTATTCGCAGTGATAGACTTCCTTTTCTCCCGATTAAGGCATGCCGAATAATGTCGGCTTGCCCCCCGATGAACCCTGGCAGTAAAGAAAACACTCATTTTTGGGGAGGTGTCTTCGATTTCTTTTGGGGGGGTGCTGGAGCATATGAGGGCGGAGGAGCCAGGCCTTCCCTCTGACACTGACCTCCTGACCTCCTTGACCTCCAGGGTGACTTGGACAAAGAGAGCCTTTCCCTTATAATTCTGCCCAGGGAGGGTTATATCGGACCTGACCCTGCGCTCCTCTTAACCTCTTGGACCTCCGGCCTGATGTCCATGATTTAGGGGAAATTTCATTACATGCATTCTTTGGATGAGGCTGCTGCCTAAGAGGATGTGGCACTGCAATGACTCAGCCTGATTAAAATGTCAGGTACGGCAGAGGTTCGAGATGACGGGCCAACGTGAACGAGCTGTATGTTTGTTGTCTCACTGTTGATGCTGTTGTGTTGATAGTCTTTGGAATTGTAGTGTTGATTGATTTAAATGTGTCACGTAGTGTACAAGATGAAAACAATGCAATTTAAAAAGATAAAAACAATGAAATTGAAGAAGATAAAAACAATGAAATTTAAACTAAAGTGCGTTTGTGATCACAAATCATTAGTGTTTTGGAAAATATACACACACATATTTGTGTGTGTGTATATATATATATATACATATACACACACACACACACACACACACACACACTTGTTTCTCATATTAGGTGTCAGAAATACAGCATTTTCTGAAGAAAGGTAGAATAGGTGCACACTCTATTTTACATTAAATATTCACTTTAATCTGTGGAACATATATTTATATATATTTTACATATAAATATCTATAAAATATATATCTAATACACACACACACACACACACACATACACACACACCATGCATAACATATCCAGAAGGACAGCGGCTTGCTCTATCGCACAATAATATTGTACACACAACTGCATCTACAAAATTGCCCATCATTGTTGGGGGGAAAAACATGTAAGGTGACCCCTTGCCATTCACACACTTAGAGTGATAGCCATCATATTCTCCATAAACATCCCACGTGGGGAACTTGTGAAGCCCTAACAAGCAGAACAGAATGCCAACACCATAGGGGACAAAAGACAAGTGAATGGGCTCAGAAAGGGAAGACTCTTGAGAATGGCTGCCACGCTAGGCGCCTGGACCTGTATGCTGTCTACCTGTCTTACTTCATAACTGCCATGTTCTTGTCAGCGTTGACACCCTGTCAACCCCACCTAGCTGGGGCCCTGTGGGTAGTAGGCAGGCGGCTGAGGTGGAGGTACAAAAAAGCAGGCAGGCTGAATGGGGCTGGCTGGGTTGGGCTTTAATGGAGCCAGCCTTCCAGACACAGACAATAGCGGGGCCCGAGGCCGGGGCCTGAAACCTGAAGCCCTGGCCTGGTATTTTAAGAGGCCTGAGTGGTTCTGGAGCCAGTTGTCAATCAATATGTGCGCACAATCAGGCAAAAACAAGACTTGAAATGGGGGAAAAAACAAGATGATGAAAGAGGGCGGAGAATATTGACAGATTTTTAATTTTTTTTCCTTTTCTGACAAGACAGTTTTGTTTGTTTGTTTTTTTGTTTTTTTTTTTAGTCACATAGACACGCATACACATCAGCACACACCTTTGTTTTTTTTTTTTGGGGGGGGGTTTGTCTTTCTTTTCAGGCAAAGGTTGCTGCCTACAGATCATGGTCTTCATGGTCAAACATACCAGGTTGGGGATGGAAGTGGATTTGGGGGTCTATATACACTATTTAGTGCGTTCATCAGTCCAGGCAACTGTCTTCGTGTGTGTGTGTGTGTGTGTGTATGTGTGTCTGTGAGAGAGAGAGAGAGAGAGAGAGAGAGAGAGAGAGAGAGAGAGAGAGAGAGAGAGAGAGAGAGAGAGAGAGAGAGAGAGAGAGAGAGAGAGAGCGAGAGAGAGAGAGAGAGAGAGAGAGGGAGGAGAGTTGCGTGCCCTCCTCCTTTCACAAACACTTAGATCAATTTGACAGGGAGTAAAGGGCCTTTCTCCGGTCCTCTCCTCTCCTCTCCTCTCCTCTCCTCTCCTCTCCTCTCCTCTCCTCTCCTCTCCTCTCCTCTCCTCTCCTCTCCTCTCTTCTCCTCTCCTCTCCTCTCCTCTCTTCCAGACATCTGAAGGTATAGCAGAGGGTTTGAAGGTGCCGCATGCGGAGGCCGGGTCATGACGTGGAGAGTGACAGACAGTAATGGCCCAGCAATGATCAACTACCTTCATGTCTGAGTGGGCCCAGGGCGCAAGATTCCTGCCCCCCAAACCTAATTTTAACAACTCCTTCAATGTAAGGCACATTCCCAGTTCCCAGCAAGGGAAGAGAAGTGGGTAATGTCAGTCTTGGCAATGCTACAGCCAGAGCTAAGAACATGCAAAAAAATGCATTAACACACTTAAAGAAAATAGTCCAAGAAATTAAAAAAGGTCCATCGAATGTGTGCTTTGTAAGAAGGGGGTCGATCAAAAAAAAAATTAGCTGATATGTTTATCAATATAAAAACTGTGAACTAAAAACAGTTGCATCTGTCTATATAATGTATTTGCTGAATAATAATCCAAAATACACGATAATATAGTGAAATATACTAAGGCCTAATTACTATCACGATACTTTTCACTATGTACTTTGATTTAATTAAAAAAAAACAAAAAATAATACAATGAAGATCAAAGAAGATTGGATCAGTTCATCTGGATACAACGTTTATAAATAAACGTTGTATCCAGATGAACTGATCCAATCTTCTTTGATTTTCTTACCTGGATTATTGAGCATGCACCAAGACAATAGAGTGTGTACTGAAAATCCTCATGGAGGTGTCTTATAATAGCGTCACAGATCAAGCTCGAACCTTTAGCCAGCATTCATCCCAGTCCTGAATAAGGCTGGGTAGATGGTTAAATAAGCTACAGGCCAATGTGAAACAAAAAGTAAATTTGCCCTGTCTGACTAATGTGCTCAAAGCCAAAGTATGAGTGGTAGTCAGGTTAGTTAGCAATCTTGTACTAAGTGTCACTGAACTAATTTTACAGTAAATGCAAATCCCAATTTTTCTTTGTTTTTCTTTTTTCTGAAAACCTGGCCATGCATCAAATCGACGGCCATTACTTTTAATTGGATTGAAGTTACACATGTCTTGAATGCCTTCATACTGATAAAGATTGCAAGGCTAATTCCCACTGCTCACTAATAACATCATAACTAACATCAATAATTAAAAATTATGGTTCAACTCAGGACTATGCATTTATACTCAAAAAGCAGATGAGTGCGACCAAGGTCTTTCAGATGCAAGTCAATCGGGTGAAATATTCAACTGTTCTGTAAATGTGGTCTACTCAACATTCTTCATATGGCACGGCACTCGATATTTCATTTCCACAATTTATATCTGTTTGTTTTGGTTTCTTATGAACGATGGGAATTTTGGAAGCACTATATTTAATGTCTCAATATTTTCCTTGTATTGAATGGAATTCCCCATGTTGTCCCACCGCATGTGTGTGTGTGTGTGTGTGTGTGTGTGCGCGCGTGTGTGTGTGTGTGTGTGTGTGTGTGTGTGTGTGTGTGTGTGTGTGTGCAAAGCTGGAACTTAATGTTAAAGCGTTTTCATGGGAAAAATCATTGCTTCTATGTATGTTTGTATTCTATCGTTGCTTGTAGTCTTACCAGTAAGCCAGGTACTCTAACATCTCTGTATCCTCCCCAGCAGACGTCATGGCAACCAGATCAACTACAAAGTCAAAGAACAGAGGTGATGTTTCAATAAACTTCAAATCAATTAGTTTAATACTGAATGGAATTTGAGCTTGTTTGTTTTTTGTTTTGTGTTTTGTGTTTTTGTTGTTTTTTTCAGGCATACTTGCTCTCCATCCCCTGATTGAGCACTTGTGTTGCTGAACACGAGAAGGACAGAGTCAGAGGAGGAAGGCCCTGCAGTACCGGTGCCCAGGTGCAGTTTCAGGGACCTTCTTTTGGCACAAAAGCAAGCCCTCTATGTTGTCCTTGGAGGTCTGGCCTCCTGGCAGCTGCCTTTATTCTTTATGCCATTGGCCACTTCCTCACCTGGGAGGGGGAAATAAATAGATACATAAAATAAAAACAGGTGAGCTGAATCAGTGGCCAAATGAGAAAGTAGAACGATTAATATAAGACCTATGATATACCCCTATGTAATAAGTGATAAGAACATTTTAGTTATTCATCATTTGAGACTTTGAACAGTGGAGATTTCCTCATGTGGCATAATTATTTACCTCAAAAAAATAAAAAATAAAAAATTATCGGGGCATCCAGATAGCGTGGAGGGGGGATCGCTGATTTGAATCCCCATGTTACTTCCGGCTTGGTCGGGCGTCCCTACAGACACAATTGGCCGTGGTATGGGTATGTGTCCTGGTTGCTGCACTAGCGCCTCCTCTGGTCGGTTGGGGCGCCTTTTCGGGGGGAGCGGGAGGGGGAACTAGCGTGATCCTCCCACACGCTACATCCCCCTGGTGAAACTCCTCACTGTCAGGTGAAAAGAAGAGGCTGGCGACTATCAGAAGATACGTGTGGTAGTCTGCAGTCCTCCCCCGGATCGGCAGAGGGGGCGGAGCAGCGACCGAGTGGGGAGTACAATTGGGGAGAAAAAAAAAGGGGGGGGATCCTAAAAAAAACGTGTTATCTCCTGTTATTAATATAACAGGAAGTAAACTAGCCTTCAAATAGCGTCAGAAATATGATTTAATGACGTGTTTGAACCCACGAGCACGACTGGCCGCCTGTGCGTGTGAAATGCCGCACAGCCGCTCTGCCACTTCCTGAAATTACTGCCGTAGTGTGAGAGTACTCTATAACCCAACTCATCTAAATATGTGCGCCATCAGGATATTGGTCAAAATACCCCGTCACGTCCCACGGTCGGCTCCACTGGGTGTCTGCGATGACACACACGAGCCCTGACTGGAGCGCTGTAGTCCCCCCTGCCAGCGAGATCCAGATTAGAGATGACCGGCGGCTCCGTCAGAGAGCAGCGCTCGCCTCGTGTTTGTGAGTGAAACATGCATCCAGACACATCTGCAAGCAGTTGACTGGGCCTGTTCCTGCCACGCCGCTCCTGAGAGGTCTGGAAGGGTGACACGCCGACGCTGACCTTATTGTGCCCTGCCTGTCACTTAACCTTCATGTTAGACGTCGGCTCCCCTTCTGACACCGCTCAATCGCCGGAACCCCTGACACCGGCGCGGCACAGGCACGGTTTAAAATCTTGACCCCAAACTTGGGGAACAGAACGACCCCCCCCCCGAAAAAAACAATCGCGCGCAGGGTCGAAAAACTGTTGACATATTGTCTGTCATCATTTCCTCGAAACATGTTAAAAACTAGAGGGAGGGAGACAGCGCCACGCAGAGTCCCAGCGGGGTAATAGACTGTCCTTTTCGGAGTTGCCCGGCACCTGTACGTGTTCAAGTTAATCAGCTCGTGCCGGACGGGTAACGAGCAGAGACGAGGACGCAGTGCAGCCCGGCGAGGTCTGTGGGGGAAATGGAGCACAAACAGACGACTCCTCTATGTCATCATCCGAGCGAGTTTTCAACTTGACCTCTCTTTTGATGGGCACCCTGTAGTCAGAACGAGCGGACGTCAACTTCCTTACATCTACACTCCTTTGTAGCGCGCTCACAAATGGCGCCAAATCTGAAAACCCCCCAAACGAGCGGAAAGGTCGTCGTCTTCGGCCTTGAAGCGACGCTCGTTCCTGTGACGAGCCGCTTCGAAAATTTGCACATTTTCTTTGCCTCCGAATCCCCGGAAACACAAGCCTGAGCTGTGTAAATCTGCCAGGGCCTGCAGAATTGAGCATATACAGAGGCTTGATTTACACAGTCCAGATGGGAGATTATAGGACTGCGGTAAGGCACCCAAACCCCACCCTCCTCCACCCATCTACTATCCCTTGCTTCTTTTATGAAGACCCCTTTCTTGTCTCCGTTGGTGAACATTACAAGGCTGGTAACAAACAAACAAAAGCACTAAACAATCATAAATCAAAGCTCTTAGGGAGCGGAAATCCAACAATTGAACACATCTGAGTGCTTCACAGTGGACACTGTATCTGGTCCCAACACAAGCATGCAAGAAATGACTCCAACATATGAGACAGGCATGTGCAAAACCTATTCCAAATGGATGAGGATTTTTCGTTGGTCCAAAACAATAAAACGATTATGTACTGAGACATTAATCTGCTCTCATCTCTTGGGTGAACTTGCATAATAGCAGATCTCAGAAACAGAGGATCCACATAGGGAAAGAGAGGGCTCATTGAGACAGTGCAGTTGGTGAAAGCCTTGTCTGTGTGTGTGTGTGTGTGTGTGTGTGTGTGTGTGTGTGTGTGTGTGTGTGTGTGTGTTTATACAGTGTAGGCAGCACTCTTTCCTCCCTAAAGGCTCAACCAGGGGTGAGTAAACAGTGATCCCATAGTGCTGGGCGGAACAATTCAGCGTCAGAGAAAAGGTCAGCTATTGCTGCTCAGCCTCATCAGGTCAGAGAAAGAGAGAGAAAGAGCAAGGCTAAAGTGGTGAGGGCCTCGAGAATATGTTTCCAATAGACCCTCGTCAGGCTGCGTTAGCATCTGCGTCCAACACGTGCACCGCAGGGATCGTGACCCTCCACTTCCCCTTCCCTTGTTCTCCCCAGTGGGCAGAGTGGCCCAGCAAGGTCACCGCGGAGCATAAAGGGGCAGAGGGAGGCAGAATACAACCTGACCTCCAACAACCCTGCACCCCCCCGGACCTTCCATCAGTGGGGACCAACCTCATCCCTGCCAGGATCACTGTCAGCCTGTAAAATCACACAACTGCCTGGAGCTTCAGACCAGAGGTGGGACGTCAGCTGGGTTTCCGAGGTGCAGGTTGCGCTATTTCCCAATTGTCTGTTCGTTTGTAAGCCAGCTCAGAAGCTGTAAGAGAGGGGTTTTGTCTGAAATTGGGCGAGAGGACGCCGTTTCCATTCCTATCGCTGGAGGCAGCCTGTTAATCACACCACAGCCGCGGGTACTGTCGACCATGATCATTGTGTACATGAGCCTTGTGTGGCCCAAACACGGACAGACCACGGAGACCTTTATGCTATTTTTACCTGGAATTACACGACTTGTGTGGCATTCAGAACCATAATGGAGGCTGATGGGATTGCAGAGAGGATAAAGATCATTTCCAACGCGCTGTCTCTTCGGTTAAATAAAAACTCATACAGTAGGCTGCTCATTTTGAACTGTGCTGCTCATATTCATACGTGCAGCTATTTTAGTTATTATAGAGATTTATAATTTGCTGCTCTCAGATGCTGATAATGATTGATAATGCTCTTTTCCATGACAAATCAATACTGATGGTCAAACATCTTGCACACTCTACTATTAACTGCATGGGTCTGGTCCTCCATATTTACTGTAGTCATATCAAAATATGCCTTAATAAGCTCAGCCAGCTATATAGGAGAAATATAAGTATCTATTATCTAATTCAGCAAGGCCCATCCATCCATTATCCAAACCGCTTATCCAGCTCAGGGTCACGGGGATGCTGGAGCCTATCCCAGCAGTTAGCAAGTTAGCAAGTTAGCAAGGCCCATTTATCGAAATGAGAAGAAGGTAGACATGAAGGTAAGAAGAAGGTAAGGATTACAATATGAAGAACCAAAGTTAACAAGTAATTGTATTGTGTTTTGCAATGTGCGTGAAAGTTATTTCCTTACTTGAATGCCAGATGGAGCACCTATTAAAGGAGTCATAAAATTACACAAAACTAAACAAAGTGTTAAGAAGTACGGTTATAATGAACAAATCATCTAGCATTCATAGATGTTTACTCGCCCCTTTTGTAAGGCTCGCCTCGTGTGTGTTTTTACAGGATGCTATGTGATCTGAGGCACACTCAATTAGCCCTCATTGATACGAGCAACACAACAACTACAGCAATTCAGGCACAATAGGGTTGAAATGTCGAGCACGGGCAAAAAAACAGATTCTTCCGCTTGACAGAGGGTAAATAATTATTAATTAGAAAGGAACGCTTCATTTAATTAGTTCTATCATTAAGGAAATGAAGGCCGAGGTCCTCTGACCAAAATACGTAGGTCTGTCTTTCAATGCATGACCACAAAAAGAATAAGAGGGGGCTGGAGGGAGGAAGGGGGGGGAGAGAGAAAGGAAAACATCCCTGGACAATTTAAATACAGTCTTATTAGTCTAATGACCAGAGTCTGTGATCACTACTCATCACCATTAATGCCACGACACTGCCTTGCTCTGATTGCCCAAGGCTTAGCTTTTTCCCCTTAGCCCACATTCGGCTGGGGAACCAACGCGTTTTCCCTTCCACTACACATGAAATGTGACATGGGGACACTAATGTATGTGGAAAAGGGACGGGACGCAGGGATGTGAGACACTCTGCACTCCTCCTCTCCTGGTTAATGATATGACGTGCCGCACGGAAACCGAAAAGCCCTCTCCTTTTAAAAGCCATCAGCTCTGAGGCATGTTTTTATTAAGAACACTCCTAAATGTTATAATAGGTGGCCCTAACAAGCTTGAGCCTCGCTCGCCCATCCGCCTACCTCGGCCTCTGCAGTGGTCGCATGCTGATGCTTATCAAAATGATGAATGCGGCATTAAGTTCAAATGAGTTGGAAGATTGGAAAATGGGAAAAGTCGTGTTTATCGTTGCATGACTTGGCCCTGTTTTCTGCTTCACATTGCACAAAGTCTGCTTGTTATTTCAACAGCATGCTTTTAGATATCAATAAATGTGTAATAAGACTATAATCTGCAGCAAACAAGCTAGCCTTATGTGGGATACTTTCGTATAAACACTAGGAAATTGAGGGAAAGGGCCGCTTGCTGTTGGACAGGGCTGCACGTTGGTCGGGAAACAAAGGCGAAGAGTTTCAAAAACACAAAAACGCTTTAGGAACATATGACTTCACTCGCATGAATCCATTTTTGGGGATTCGGTCCCTTGCCCCTGACCTTGCACATAATATGCCTTGTAACCCTTGTCTGCCGTGATCATTACGTGGATCTTCAGCTGAATGCAACCCAAAGTAGTCTCAGTGAGACTGGATGCTCAAGTCTTTGTTGCCCTGCTTTTTCATGGACCCAGTGTCACTGCTCTAATATTACTGGATGTATTTTTCATGGCATGTTTTATCATGAGTCATTTGCCTGCCGACAGCTTTTTAGATGTAGTGCAGCTGATGTGAGTCAAGGACGTACTCCGATAATAGGAGGCCTTGGTTGTTATCGTATTAGGACATTTGTTTCGAAGCTAATATCAACCAAGAGCTGAGGAAATTCTGCACAAAATAGCGTGCACGCCAAACGGACTAGAAAGCGTGGCACTTGGATGAACGCGGGCATGTCAACTGTTTGTATATCACCATGACATGACAAAACAAACAGGCCACCAAACGCTAGGTGAAAACATGAAAGTCACACGTCTGATGCCCTGTGTCACGAGGCGTGATGCCACTCTGCCAGACAAAGTGGCACAGCTGGCAGAGAAAAGAGCAAACGGAAAGCAGGCTGCGTGTTAAATGACCCAAGGAGGTGAACAACCTTGCTGACTGGGGAAGGCCAGCACTAATTAGCGCCGGGCGGCCATGTTTGCTATCAGGGATCTTCACAGGGGCACAGTCCTTGGATTCTCCCTCCCGGATGTCCTAGTCACTATCCTGCTACTGCCCCAAAAGCAGTCCCCCAGGGAGGGCTGTTCACCCCCTCTCATGCCATCTTTGACCTCTTGCATGATAATGAGGAAGTGTTTACGAGAGGAATGACCCAAACTGTGTCAGTCAGAGGCTAGCATGCTAACACCCGGGCGTTATTAGCTCTACCATATTTTATCATCATCTGCAGATTCTACATTTGTGAAATGCACACCTTGGCAAACGTGTGAGTACAGTGAAGTTGAAGCTGTAAGTGCATTTTAATTAAATGCATTGTTTAGTTATGCCATTTTAGTGTGCATTTTAATGAGCCATTCAGTGGATTTCGTCCATGCATGCTAAATAGCAATAGGTTGTGGTTGCTACATCACATTTACTACATTTTTAATATGAAGGCTGATGTTTAATAAGACAAATATAGTATTGGAACTGAGCATGGATTGCAATTTGTGAACATAACGGTGCCCCAATAGTGATGGATAATAAAATGACAAGAAAAAAATGTTTGCAGAAAAAATGTGTCCTCTTACTCATAATAAGGAGCAGTGGTGCAGTTGCAAGATTGCAAACAAATGCTTTTTTTAGGGAAGGGTGCTGCCACTGCAATCATAGCCAAACACGTCTGTCAATCATTTACCAGGATTTTGACATGCTGCCTAGAAAGGCTTGACATTCAATCTTAGTATCAACTCTCTGCACCCTCTCACACATAGTTTAGCATTCTCACAAAGCCAGAGCACTGAGGAATTAACATTCATTGCTGACAATTTATGGATTCATTTATCACGTCCACATCTTATTTGTTTCTCTTAATCGGCCCTGGGGGTCTGGCTATAGCCTCGCCCGGCCACCAGTGCTGGAGCTTTATTCCTCTTCACACAGGCCTAGTGTTAACGCCGCTGGCCAAGTTCACAGATTTGACTGACTGTGGACTTAATGCCGCTCGCCTTGTTTTCAGCACTTGTCCCTCCAGATTTGCCACCCTGGCTGCACAATTTCCTCCAATTCTAATTATTCATCAGCTCGTTATGCCCGCGCCTGGGCGCCTCCCCTTAATTAGAGGCGACGCAGGGTTTCGTCCCAGGCTAGCCCCGAGTTAGGGAACCAGTTCAGAACCAGTTCTCGGTGCGCGCTCATGTGGGACTGGGTGACTGCCAGCCTTACCAAGTCCACGAGGGAGAAGGGTCTGTTTTAACAGCGTGATGTGACAACGCTCACGCAGTCACACGCACATAAAAACAAACCTTCTTCTGCACCGAGAAGCTACAATTGAAGTCACCTCTGGATAATTAAAGGAGCACTTTAACAATAGAAAAATGACCCACTGTGGTCAGGAGTGTAATGGCTGATCAAATTCATTTTGCATGTCCAGTGTTTTTTGTTTTTTTCTGACAGCTCATGATGATGCTGGGGCGGCAGGGTGGTGCAGTGGTTAGCACGGGGTAGTCCAACCTCGGGGGTCATCACAGGTCATCCTCTGTGTGGAGTTTGTATGTTCCCCCCGTGTGTGCATGGGTTTCCTCCGGGTGCTCCGGTTTCCTCCCACAGTCCAAAGACATGGAGGTCAGGTACTAAATTGTCCCTAGGTGTGAGCGTGTGGGCCCTGTGGTGGCCTGGCAGCCTGTCCAGGGTGTCTCCCCGCCTGCCGCCCAGTGACTGCCGGGATAGGCTCCAGCATCCCCGCAACCCGAATTCGGATAAGCGTTTTGGATATTGGATGGGTGGATGCTGTGTGTGACGTTATTGTTGTCATGTAGGGCTAGTGAGAGCAGTGCCAATGGGCAGGGAAGAAGAGTGTTAATTATTGAATCATTGTTTTCTAATTAAAATCAAGCCCCGGACAAACAATGGACACATTCTCAGGCACAAAACAACTCAAACTTTCAGCGGCTATTAGAATGAACAATTTGGGGAAGCTTACGGGTAACCAATTTGGGCTTCGCTGGTTATATAACAGCCAAGCACTGTTGAAATTGTTCATGTAAGGGGCGCCCGGGTGGCGTAGCGGCCTATTCCATTGTCTACCAACACGGGGATCGCCAGTTCGAATCCCCATGTTACCTTCGGCTTGCTCGAAACCAGATCTGGGTATGTGTCCTGGTTGCTGCACTAGTGTCCCCTCTGGTCGGTCGGGGCGCCTGTTCACGGGAGAGGGGGAACTGGGGGGGAATAGCGTGATCCTCCCACGTGCTACGTCCCCCTGGTGAAACTCCTCACTGTCAGGTGAAAAGAAGTGGCTGGCGACTCCACATGTATCGCAGGAGGCGTGTGGTGGTCTGCAGCCCTCCCCGGATCAGCAGATGGCTCAGGAGAGGGGGATAATTGGCTGGATACTATTGGGGAGAACTCCCCCCCCCAAAAAAAAAAAGTTAATGTAAGCTTTGCACTCATTTCTGCAGCACAGGAAAGAAAGACTCTCTCATCTATAACAGCAAGTAAAAAGAAATAATTTTTGAGCAAAGGAAGATGTGTTGGCTTCTAAGACGAGAGCACACCAGGAACATGTTAAAACCACCCTTTACCCCCTGGAGAGCTCAACGGGTTGGGGTAGGGGTGTCAAGGGCTTGGGGTGGTAGGGGTTTATGGTGCCACATTAACATTATCCCAGAGCTATTGAACCCAAGGACCTTTTGGGTTGTGGCTGCCTTAAAATTTTATGTGGACCTATAAGGCTCCTTTGGGACAACATGTTTAGCGGTTACTAAAGAGGTTTGCAACTTAGACGGTTAGCAGCTTCCTGCACATAATGCCAAATCATATATCTTAACCATATCGCGATGCTACGCCTTCGATATTTACGGTGTGCAAGCACGTATATCACTAATGCAATGTTAAATACAGTGCACAATAGTGTGTAATACCATAAGTGTGTGTGTTGTTTTTTTTTTGTTTTTTTTAATCGAGCCCTAATGATGACTTAACACCGTGTTCTTGATGTTGGGTGTTTCATTAAAAAGTGGATTGTTTTTCTGTTTTGCAGTGTGTCTGAAAAGCCATAGAGATGTGATTAATGATGACATGTGTATGAAATCCTTTCTGGTGGCCTCCGTGGATTTGACCCCATGGTGCATGTATACGTCACCTGTTTTACACATTAACAGATCTGCTACCACTGTTGAGAGGGATTCTCCATCTTTTTCTCACCCCCCCCCCTCGTCAGCCCTCTGGCCTGGAGTGAGGAGTGAAGTGAGATCTGCACGGGACACGAATAAGCACAGGCAAGTGCTTATCGTCACAAAAGTGTGGATGAAGACACACACACGCACACACACACACATACACACACACACACATACACATGCCTCTATGATGAAATGACACAGACCTATGCACATTTACTTAGTCTCTCTCTCTCTCACACACACACACACACACACACACACACACACACACACACACACACACACACACACACACACGTATAAACATATAGACACAGTTTCCCATCTTGAACACACACACACACACGCACACAGTAGTGCTAATTAAAGCCCTCAGTGCGAGTAGAGAAATATGTAATCCTGACATTTAGTCAAGGGAGATTTGGGGAGACGAGGAGAAATTCTAGCGCTCGGCTTGAGCCGGGCCTGGGGCGAGCTGGCAGACAAAAGGACAGCGGCAAGCAGAGAGGCTGAGACGGGGAGCGGCGGAAAGGTCATCTCCATGAAAAGGCTAACGTGTCAGTGCTTTTGTTCCTGGCCCTCGGAACATATGTTTGGCCCTCCTCCACGACTGCCCCTGATATCAGGGTGAAATCTAACCCCCCAACCCCCAAAGCCTAGTATGGAACACAGATACACCAACACAACACACACACACACACACACACACACACACAGAGAGAAAGAGAGAGAGATAGAGAGAGCGGGAGTTTGGGGGTGGGGGTGGGGGGGTAGTTGCTGTGGACTTTGGCTCTGTTACCGTGCCACAGTTGCTGTTTTTGGTTGAATGTGAGGTGAAGGTGTTATCTTGCTGCTGTCAGAGCTGCACAATGAAACCGATTTAGAACACCTGTCCACTCCTGTGTGCTGACACCAAGACAGACAGGGCTGGAAAAAACACAGGAAATGAACACGCACAACACAGACTGAAACTGAGGGTGCATCTTAAACACATGGTTATGGCAACACACACACATGAACATACATTTATGCATGTATGTATGTATGTATAGATAGATAGATAGATGTATGTATGGATGGATGGATGGATGGATGGATGGATGGATGGATGGATGGATGGATGGATGGATGGATGGATAGATAGATAGATAGATAGATAGATAGATAGATAGATAGATAGATAGATAGATAGATAGATAGATAGATAGATAGATAGATGGATGGATGGATGGATGGATGGATGAATAGATAGACAGATAGATAGATAGATAGATAGATAGATAGATAGATAGATAGATAGATAGATAGATAGATAGATAGATAGATAGATAGATAGATAGATAGATAGATAGATAGATAGATAGATAGATAGATAGATAGATAAACAGAGCAATGAAAGAGAAGTAGGCTCATTAAGCACTCTGACCACGGTTCTTTCATGTGTGACTATACTCTACAGGTAAGCAGGAGAGCAGCAGGTGTTGTTCATGTGTTGGATGTATTGGAGTGTTTTGCAACGTCGTCAGATTTAGACAACTTAGTTCTACTGTGGGGAAATATGTATATATCCTCAGCAGTCGACCAGTAACAAGTAATGCTGATATTTTACCATCTGGATTGACTTTCAGACATATCTTTGCCCTATTTGGCAAAGTAGTCCCTTCCTCCTTGCACATGCTGCATGGATGACCATTAAGACAAGTCGACTGAGTCCCTCAAATAAAAGCAAAGGGTGAGGGCCTAAATCTCCTAATTAAACTAGGCAAAAAAAATAATAGATAATTAGATTATGGCCTGTTTTTGAAAGATTTTGGTGAAAGATTTGGAGTTAAATGGTATTCAGGGCATGAAATATGCCTGAGATAGTGTAGAAAATAGAAACTATTGGAACCGATAGATTCCTACTCGCACACAAAGTGGATTTTGTGTAGTGTTTCTGCAAAGCTTGTTTTGTGCAATCCCCAGTAGCTTATGCGTCTACTTTATCTGAGTGCAGTGCATCTTGTTTGTCGAACATATTGATCAGCAGGGAAACAGTCAAAATTACCATCACATATATTGACTGTAAAGTGGAGCCACTCAGCGTTTGGTTTTTAGAATATTTTGAAACTAGAGGCTAATATATTTAAACACATAACAACCTGACCTGACCTGAAGCCACCAGGAAAACACACAGGATGACAGAACATATAAATTTTTGTCATTACTATAGATGTAAATACGATTGGGTTGATTTTTCAATCACACGCTACACATTTCATTTTAGTCAGATCCATGGAAAACGAGAAAATCTGTGTGTGGTTTTGAATAGAGTCAACTAACGTTCTTCTCAAAATAACCTCGTCTAAAGGCAATATTCTAATCATAAATGACAAAGTTATATGGCTATTTGGTGTTTGTGCTTTGTAGTTGTGGATTAATTAGTCAAGTGTATAGCACATATTATCGTCCCTTGTTGTCTGAATGAGTTGGGCCTACTTCTGTTGACGAGCCTTTAATACTGTTTCTGCATGTTGTAAAATGGGGTGTGGGGTGGATACTCATTAGGAAGCAAAAAATCAAAAGTGGCCCATTTGGTCAACAAGGCACACCCATGCCCAATTATCCTCCCCACATATTAATATACGTGTATTTGAGCAGGATGAGGGTTAAGCCCTTGTTGAACTGCTGTTGCAATCCTTACAAGAGGATGCTTAAAAAAGTGTAGATTGTCCCCAATATAAGAACATTTACTCTTTAAAAGCCAGGCTTGTTTTTTTTCCTTTTGTATGATGACCCATGTGTGGTTCGTCACAATGCTCTTCTTAACTTGTGCTCCTTAAAAATAGTGCCTGAGCCAGGACAAATGGTATTCACAACTGTCACATGATCACATGGGATGGGGTACTTGGGTGGCATGACACTAAAATGTCATTCATTATTTCAGTGCATAGCACCATATATATGAATCAAGATATCAACCAATATTATTTATTTATTTTGATTTTGAGATACTTTATTAATCCCCGTAGGGAAATTACGCTCTGCATTTGACCCATCCTAGCTGTGTAGCTAGGAGCAGTGGGCAGCCGCCGTGCAGCGCCCGGGGACCAACTCCAGTTATTCTTTCCATTGCCTCCATCAGGAGTATTAACCCTAACATGCATGTCTTTTTGAAGGTGGGGGAAACCGGAGCACTCGGAGAAAACCCACCACAGACATGAGGAGGTCATGTAGACTCCACACAGAGAACGACCTGGGATGACCCCCAAGGTTGGACAACCCTGGGGTTCGAACCCAGAACCTTCTTGCTGTGAGGCCACAGCGCTAACCACTGGGCCACCATGCTGCCCAACTGGGCTGTTGATGCAGTATTTTTTTGTGTTTTCGGTAGTTTTACACACTCATATACACTCATTTTAATCTCAATAATGCTCTGGGTGAAGATATGTTTGCAATATTATTTGTTCCCAGTTTATTTCTATCAGTATTGCAAGTATGTATTTTTCCTCCTTTACCTGTTTAGAGCTCATATTCAGTAGGGGTGTAACACAACATCACTATATGTGTCTATATCTCACCCTCACTCCATCTGGAGGACACGGGATTATGAAATTATGTTGAAGAAAAGCAATACCACATTCCAGCTGTTATTGGGTTAGATTGGATTAAATATCTGTTCACAAGCAATGACAAAAACAAAAACAAAAACAAAACAAAACAAAACAAAACAAAACAGTAACTTCAATCTATGAAGCTAATCAAAGATTTATCACAAAATCAAACTCAAGCAAAACGGGCAAGACTGGAATAACAGGCTTGGTTTTAACCAGAAAATGAAAACCATATTGTCATCAATAAATAAACACACACTATCATATCTTAACTTCAGAGAATTTCTTCATTACAATCATATTGAGCTAATGAAGCAGTTTAGCGTTTCTAGGTGAAACATCTATAAATGCGATACTGAGCTTAGTGGAGTTTGTGGCGGTTCTCACAGACTTTACTGAGCTGGATCTAACAGAGTTGTCACAAAGTTATGAGAGAACAATTTACTGCTGTATCACAGGTTTTCCAACAGGATTTTAATTTTTGCTATCCATCAACCAGATCAAAACCTTCAGAGGAATTCACACAAGGAAAAAACCCAAACAAATAACGTGTCTACTCTTTGGAGGATATCCATATCCATCTATTTCTTCTTCTTCTTTCAGCTTGTTCCCTGTTTCTCAGGGGTCACCACGGTGGATTGTATAGTTTCCATCAGTACCCTGTGAGGGCACAGCACCAATGGCGGCTGTTGTTAACCCGGGCCTCAACTGAGCTGGTATGGTCTTGTCAGTCTGCATACTGGTTTGGCAAAGTTCTACGTCGGATGCCTCTCCTGACACAACCACTAACCCCTATGGACGGGGCACAGGTAAAGCGCTGGATGATGCCATCCCAGTATTCATGGACTTGCACCCATGCCTCTCTCCATACTGACATTCGTATCCATCTAAGAGGCAATATCTGTGTATTTTCTAATCACATAGTCGTATTTTGTTACATCTCTAATTCAGTACGGGTTGGCCCGTCCCCTTTCCCCGAACCTTGGCCTTGGGAGCTAATCAGAGCCAAAGACACTAGGTCTTTGGTTCCGACTACTTCTCTTTGACCCAATTCTGATTTCTTGCTCACATGTGGCACAGATTGGATATGTATTATGACTGGGGAACAAGGAAAAAAAAGTCAAATGGAATTGGATTTTTTTCTTCAGATCTGGTTTTGACCACATTCATATGTGGAAATAAATTGGACAGGAATTTGATGTCTGCCAGTGCAACTCTCACGTAACCACACAGATCAGATGTTTCAGGTCATTGCCAAATGTAGATCGTTCAAAATGCGACACTGTCACACTTGTGGTGCACATACTCAGTTGTTTTGTTTTTTTGGGGGGGGAGTCCCCCCCCCTATTTCTCCACGGCTGATATCCGGCCGATTACACCACTCCTCTGAGCTACTCCACCCCCTCTGCCGATCCGGGGAGGGATGCAGACTACCACATGCCTCTTCCGACACATGTGGAGTCGCCAGCCGCTTCTTTTCACCTGACAGTGAGGAGTTTTACCAGGGGAACGTAGCACGTGGGATGATCACGCTACCCCCCCCCCGAACAGGTGCCCCGAATAACAAGAGGAGGCGCTAGTGCAGTGACCAGGACCAGCGCAGTATCATGCCAAAGCACGGACCTGCGGGTGTATTACACACTTTGGCGTGATACTGCGTTGGTGGGTATGTGTCCTGGCAATACTGGGTTGGCGTGCCAGTATCACGCCTTGGCGTGATAGCCGGCTTCCCACCCGCAGACACAGCTAATGGTTTCTGTAGGGACGCCCGACCAAGCCGGAGGTAAGTTGATGTGTGTGGGGGAATCTGAGGCATTAATTGATTGTAAAGCACTTTTGAGTGGCTGTTGCACCTGGAAAAGCGCTATAGAAAATGCAATCCATTTACTTCAAAAAGTCTGCAAAAGCAGGTGATGGAGATGACTCCAAGGCTAAATTGGACTATGAGTATAATGAACATCTCACCTGGACAAAATAATTCAAACATAGAGAGGAAAAAATGTTTAGGCATTGTCTCATAACTGAGAAAAGTTTTCAATCCTTCTTTGGAAGAACATTTGCCTGAGAGAGATTATACAGTGACACCAGCATTTCTTGGGACATCAGTAAATTAAAGTAGAAGTAAAAATAAAAGTAAAAGTAACTGAAGACCGTAAATATAATGCTCTTATGACTGATGACAGGATGAAAATGGGAGTGAAGATGGGGAGTAAAAACAGCAGATAGTTTTCTCCTTTATGCCGCATTAATATCATCAGTCTCCATGACTTCCACATTCCTGTCTCCTGGGCCCATGAACTGATATACTGGTGGACTGTTCATCAACCACCGTTAGTCTAAGCACACTGAGGTGAGCTCTACCACGTATCCCGCGTTGCCATTATACAACCACCACTCCCGGACTCTTGGCAGTGTTGGCAAAATATGTCTATTGGCCCCAACTTTTAATCTATCTTCTGTGAAGCCCTAGGAGTTAGAAGCACTGCTGTGAAGGTGATGGTGGTGGATAAGGGGTGGGGGTGGGGGGCTGGGTCGGGGGGGGTGATAGTGGCTGGGGACAGTCTGGTGGCTAACACGCCAGTCGTCGACCTGCTGACGCCACCCAATCAGCATGAGCCCTGAGGGGACCTGGGTGTGTGTGCCTGAGTGTTGGCTTAGAGATGACAACGTGCTTTAAAGGAGATGTGGCCCAGATCTGCCCACCCAGTGTAGTGTAGGCTTGAAGGGCTCAGCGAGAGGAGAGGCAAGGAGAGGAGAGGAGAGGAGAGGAGAGCATAGCAGAGGAAAGGAGAGGACAGGAGAGGAGAGGACAGGAGAGGAGAGGAGAGGAGAGGAGAGCAGAGGAGAGGAGAGGAGAGGAGATGAGAGTGCTGAGGCCTGGGCCTGGCTGTTAGGCTCTACCCATTAAGTGCTGATGTGCCAGGTTCACTTCAGGCCAAAGCTAATTGGGTCTCCAGCACCCTCCTAGGCTTAAACAGACAGCCTCCTCTTGTCCCCATACTACAGAACTAACAGGTCAGGGAAACTGTGACTTATTATGTCAAATGTGTTGGTGATATACTCACTATGTGAGGGGGGTTTATTAATTGTTTTGTGCATCTCAGACAAATACCATGAACAGTGTTGTTTCTGCTATGTGGGAATGCTTTGACTGGTCTCGCTGTATAGTAGAAACACGGGCCACATTTTGAGAAATAATTGTGCATTTTTTGTCAGATTTTGTTATTCTAGTTGAGTTTTTTGTTGTTGTTTACTTTAGTTTTGTTTCATTTTGTTTGTTCTTTCACCAACTCATGGCAATATATATGCAATATAATCAATATATTCAACAATATATATTCAATACATATATTGATTGCATATATTGATATATTGGCAATATATTCAACTCATGGCAATAGGCGACGAATCTATTAAATGGCGTTTAGATATAGTAGGCTTTAGTCACTTGAGTTAATAAAGAAATCAAGCTGAATTGTTCTGATGCATGTCAACTGTTACTGTAAAACAATAGGTGGCTCTTGTGTCAGTACCGATAACTCAATCTCAAGTCATGTTCATCCTCTCTATTTTCCAAGTGGGAGAGACACACGAGGACAGTAGACTAAGCGAACAGAGTATCTGTTTGTAACCTAAGGATGCATAGGCAGAGTATGGCCTCTAATTAATCTGTGCATTGTCATCTGGTCTTACTGCTGTTGTGCTAATGACATTTGATGGTACATTACTCACCCCACCAGGCTTGTCCACTGATTTTGTGGGTCTTCACCATGCTCTTACCCTCACCCCCCCCAACCTAATTCTGAGCCCGGCTAGCCCCCTGCACCCTCACTTTTCACCCCAACCCCGACACCACCCCCGCCCCCGCCTCCTGCCCCAACACCCACCCACCTATCGGTCCAACAACTGTCAGCATGCATCAGGGCTGAGGCCACGATGTCAACGCGTGTGTGTTGGGAATAGCAGGTTAGAGGTTGGAGGTCACGCACAGTAACAACAACAAGGGCCTTATTTTAAAATAGAGGCTGGTAAACACGGTACAGCAGCATACCCCCCTCACCCCCCCCTTCTCCATCCCCCACTTAACCACCCTTGTCCTCAATCCTGCCCTAGTCACATGGACGCCCCCCCCAACCCTCTCCTCTTGTGACATGCTGCCCCTGCAAATCATTTGCATGTGCCAAACATAATGACCTACATTTGCATTAATTCCTGGTTGCCAGATTGGAGTGGTCAACAACTCTGCCCTCTATTTTTAGGATGGTGATCAAGAACAAAGGCACATCTGTCAGAACAGGTACGCGAGCTGGAGAAGAGGAGGGTTCAACAGCCAGGGATGTGATGTGACTATAGACAATGCTAATGAGTATGTGTCATGCGTGTGTGTGTGTGTGTGTGTGTGTGTGTGTGTGCGCGCATTTGTGCATGTATATGTTTGTTGGCTTTTGAGTAGTCAGTATGTCTCTGAGAGCATTTGTTTGTGTCAATGTCTCGTGTGTGTTTGCGTGTCCAAGTCCTCGCCTTTGGTGACATCTAGGCCCTTTTCTTCACAAATAGGGAAAAAAAATCAGAGTGCTGAAAGAAAAACAACATTGGAAAAAAAAAGGCATGAATAAATAAGTAATGGTGTGGGGACAGAGTGCAAATGCGAGTGGCAGTCTGGGAGGCTTAAAGGGAGGAGAAGAAGAGGGAGAAAGTGATTAGGCAATGGAAACAGTGGTGATAGGCCTCTCCTCACAGTCTCTGTGGACCTCGGAGATGAGCCCAAGATGGGGATAGGCAGCAGACATGGCAACCTCTCAGCCCGCATCAGGCTGTCGCCGACTGCGATGCCCCCTCCAGAGACCCCAGCATGCTCCGGATGAGAGGGAACAAACTCATAAAAGCTATTATTGCGCAGATGGTTTCTGCTTTTTCCTCCCCAAAAGCTGTCAGCGTTTGAGCTAAGCATTCGGTGACAACGGCGGGGAAAATGCAGAAAGTGGAGAGGGAAAGAACGTCGGGACGTGTGAGGCGCAGAAAGTTGGGAGAGTTCACATCTGTTCAGGCTCATCCTGACCTTATCATGTCACACCATATGCATGGTAGAGGATAGGTTGTGTTTGTGCGTCAATGCCCATGCAACTGCATGAGGACGGTGCCCACTCTGACCACAAGTGTGCGTTTGGACTCATTTGGCACTAAGTCCGAGGACGTGCCGCCGCCTCAGTACTGTGTGCTGACCGAAGGAGCCTGTCTCACAATCAGGGCGTGAAATGCTAAAGAGCTTCCAGCCAACACGCCTGCCTGGTGTTTTCTCCCTACTACTGTTCATTTGACATTTAGTAAATCATTACTGCAGCCATGCCCATGGGGAACACACACACACACACACACACACACACACACACGCACGCACACACCCCTGATAAGTGTTTATTAACAAGTTAGGCGACCTGATTTCTTTCCACGACCCAAATTCATGACACATCCAGAGGTGTGTGGACAGATCCCCCAGAGCATGTTATCTTTCGTTAGTCACAGTGCAATAGTTTATTTTAAGAGGAAGAGTGTTATTTTCTATAATCACAAAATCCAGTTTCTTAACAAGTTGATATGCTGTGCTTCACAGTACAAGTTGATATAGCATGTGCTTCATTCATGCTTATCATGACCATCATCAGGAATCAGGAACCGGGAACAATTTATCGTCATTTCTTACTTGCGTACACAAAGAAACGAAATCCCGTTTCTCCCAGCCCGCAGCAGTGCAACACGAAAGACAAAAACACACAGCCAACATTTCCCAAAAACGACACCACCAAAAACATGCAAAACACCCACCCACCTCCACACACACACACGCACACACACACACACACATACACACACACACACATAGTTAACAACAGTCCACTGTCCGGAGAATGAACGCCAGCCAGGATGACTGTCGGAACGGCCGGTCCGCATTGGCTAGCAGTTAGCTTAGCCTGCCCCACTTCCGCGTCCTGACAGACCGCCCTCGGTGAGTCCCCTTCGCGTGCATCTCCAGGCAAGGGCCAGGGTAGTATCATCGTCATCATCCCCGCATCTTACGCAAAACTAGGGATAGAGACTCACCTATGTAAAAAAAAATAGTATCTATTTTTTGTACTAATAGCCAATTATTGTTCATAGTAGATGTTTGTAGCTTCGATGCTATATCGGTGTGTGTCATTCAAGTTCCCTCCCTGATACATATTGGAAGAAATGTTAAATAATGCGTGAACCCGACGTCTAAGGGATTTTACAAATAAAAATACCCACTGCACTCCCCAGACCAAGCGTCAGTCCTTCAAGCAAGCTGCCAGAAGTGGCAGTGGCTTGTGTCTGGTATCGGAGCAGGGCGACAAGGCACTGAGGCCATGTCAGGCTTTCACACATCACGGCGGTGTGCTAAACTTTCTGCTAGCTCTCTTATCTTGGCCGGGCATGGGGGACCCAGGGTGATAAAAACCCAAGTGATATGACGACGACACGTCTGTCTCATTACCGTTCATCTGCTCTCACCTACACTGTGTCAGCCTCTGATGGACGGCTGATGGATGGACAATGCAAGGTCCTGAATGACTGGCAGTTGAAATGACACACAGGCCTAACATGCACACGCACATACACACACATGCACGTATGCTAACACCTCTAAGTATGCTCTCAAAACAAAAAATATGCTTTTAAGGCATCTGGGTAGCGTAGCGGTCTATTCCGTTGCCTGCTAACATGGGGATCGCTGGTTCGAATCCCCGTGTTACCTGTGGCTTGGTCAGCCGTCCCTACAGACACAATTGGCCGTGTCTGCGGGTGGGAAGGGGGGGGGACTGGGGGGAATCACCAAAAAAAAAAAAGAAGAAGAAAGAAATATGCTTTTAAAGACTCAGCCACCTAGAGTAGTTTGCTTTGCTTCGGTCTTAGGGTGTTAACAGTGGCTGCTGTCAGACGGGAGCAGACGATAAAGTAGTTACAGAGACAAAAATATACAGGAGGGAAATAGTTGTCTGGTACCATTCAACTAATTTCAAATCATTATAGGTTAGTTTTCCCAAGTCATTATCAAGTACTTTATACGAGTAATTATCATAGTAATTATCGCATATGCATGTCTAAATCAACACAAAATGACATCACCCAATTTGTGAGTACCTATGGAATCACCAGTGACATCTTGTCATCACGTACAGTAGTTTCTACACTGCATTCATATGCTGACCCATTCTCTTAATTGCTGCAATCACAGGCAGCCACCACTTAATTAATGCAAATGGTGCAGGCAATCGTTGAGTCTTGCAAAGAATTCTCCGCCTTCATCATTATATTGTTTTACAGGAGTGCTTTAAGTCCATTGTCTTCTTGTCATTAGCTAATAAAGAGCTCTTAATGTAATGTCTGGCACTCACTGAGCACGTCCCCCCTTTAATCCATAACCTCTTAGGGCAGCCAACTGCCTTATTCATATCAGGCAAGTAATGAAGCCAGTAAAAGTACAAAAGCACCTTATGTCCATACACATTAAGAATATTAACATCAAGAAGGGAATAAAAGCAATATTAACCATCAATTAAAGATGAAGATGGGAAGTAAGACACTTTAATGTTTGCTTTGAAAGCATCGAGTGGGTACAGACATGGAATCAATAGCATAGGAAAAGCTATATGTTCTGCCTGTATATAATTCATTTACATTCAACAAGAAGGGAAGAGAGATATTATGATGATGATGATGATGATGATGATGATGATTAATAATAATAATAACAATAATAACAATAAGGGCCTGATAATCGCTGCACAAGACCAGAGCCTTGCAACCAGATCCTATCACCATCGCATCATCAAAGATGGAACAGACCCAAAACGCAGAATCTGTGGAATGTACGAAGAAACCATTGACCACATTGTCTCAGGCTGCCCGGAACTGGCAAAGACCGAGTACATATACAGGCAAAACAAGGCAGCAGCATACCTGCACTGGAAGATCTGCAGGAGTTACAAGATCAAGACGACTGAGAAGTGGTACGAACATCAGCCAAAAATGGTCACTGAGAACAATGATGTCACCATCCTCTGGGACATGCCCATCCACACTGACAGAGAGATAAGCCCGACATCGTTATCAGGGACAGGAAGCAAAAAGAGGTGCATGCTCATGGACATGGCAATACCGTCCAAAAAAACAAAAAAAAAAAAAAAAACACCTCAGTGAAAGTCACAGAGAAGCTAACCAAGTACAAAGACCTGGAAATTGAAATCAACAGGATGTGGGGAATGAAGACCGAAACAACACCAGTGGTCATCGGAGCTCTAGGACTCATTAAGAAGGGAATGGAAAAGTTCACCAACCATATCCCAGGAAACATCAACATCTGTGCAGTCCAGAAGATCGCCCTACTCGGAACAGCCCACATATTACGAGTACTGTCAATCAAGTGACATCCGCCCTATAGTGCCTCAGGTCCATAGTTTGGACCCGGCTCTACAGGATGTAAAACAGGAAACGTGAAATAAATAATAATAATAATAATAATAATTCGTCATAAATACATCATAATAATACATAATACATAATAATAATACAGCACTTTTCAAAATACTCAGATGCTTTATATATCTTAAAATAAACATAAAAACAACACACCAAAAAAAATCAAATCAAAACTAAAACACACAAAATTAATCACACATTAAAAGCGATTCTCAAAAGAGGCGAATTTTGATTAATGATTTGAACATGGACAGATTAGAGCAGTCTCTGGTGTGCTTGGGGAGAGAGTTCCAGAGAGAGGGGGCAGCTATGGAGAAGGCTCTGTCACCCCAGGTACGGTGGTTGGTCTTGTGTGGTGGAGATAGGAGGTTGGCTGAAGGAGCATGGTAGTGGAGCAGGTCAGTAAGGTAGGCGGGGCCTGGTTATGGAGGGCTTTTTGAATGAGGAGGACTTTGAATTGCATCCGTTGTGGGCCAGGAAGCCAGTGGAGTTTCTGGAGGACAGGGGTAATGTGGTCAGGGAAGCAGGGGTTGGTGAACAGGCAGGCAGCAGAGTTTTGGATGAACTGGAGTTTGTTTAGGACTTTGGATGATGAGAGAATGCTGTTGCAGTAGTTAATTCTGGATGTGATGAAGGCATGGATCAAGGTTTCAGCAGCAGAAAAGGAGAGTGATGGGTGGACACAAGCTATGTTTTTTTTTTTTTGGTGGAAAAAGGCAGTTCTAAAGATTTGGTGACATGGTGTTCAAAGGAGCGGTTGCTGTTGAAAGTGATTACAAGGTTGCAGATATGTGGGGAGGGAGAAAGAGTGGAGTTATTAGTGGTAAGTCAGAAGTTGTGAGTGGTTTGGTAAGGGATTTGGGACCAATGATGGTCATGTCAGATTTATCACAATTTAGTTTGAGGAAGTTGGTTTGCATCCATGATTTGATTTCAGTGAGGCAGTTGGTCAGAGTGGAGTAAGTTGTAGTGGTGATGGATTCAGTGGAGCTGTAGAGCTGGATGTCATTGGCTTAACAGTGGAAGTGGAGACCATGATGACGTATGATGTTACCAAAGAGGAGTATGTAAATGATGAACAGGCGAGGACCAAGCACGGAACCCTGGGGGACACCTTGGGACAGAGGAGCGGTGAAGGAGGTGCAGTTGTTGATGCTAATGGGCTGTTGTCTGTTTGTGAGATATTTAGCCAGGAGAGGGCAGTACTGGTGATGTTGAGGGAGGATTCAAGGTGAGAGAGAGGAATGGTGTGTTTCACGTTGTCCAAAGCTGCAGTGAGAATGCTGAGGTGGCCAGAATCTGCAAAGAGGAGGAGGTCATTAGTGACTTTAATGAGGGCTGTTTCTGTGCTGTGTTGTGAGCAGAAGCCAGCTTGAAATTGTTCGAGCAGGTCATTGGAGTTGAGAAGTGACAACACATTTCAATATTTTTGACAAGGAGATCGGAGATATGCCAGCAGTTGCTCATGATATCAGGGTTGTGCCCATTTTTTTTGAGGGTGGGGGTGACAGCAGCCAATTTAAGTGTATGGAGGACTGAATCAGAGCTGAAGAAGAAGTTAATGATTTTTGTGATGAGTGAGGAGATAGCTTGGAGACAGTCCTTAATAAGATTGGATGGGATGGGATCCAAAACACAAGTGAAGCTTCTCATTCCTACCATGAAGTTGGACAGCTCCATTGGGGACATGGGAGAAATTTGACAGGGGCTGAGTGATAAAGCAGGGGGGGGTCAAGTTGCTCTAGATCAGGCGTGGCTAACCATGTGCCACAGAGAGCCATGTGTATGCGGTTTTTATTCCAACCTGACTCCACACCAGGTGATTCCCCTGATACATTCTTCCTGTTTGGTTGAAGGGTTGCTAATCAGTGAAATCACCTGGCCGGCTGGAATGAAAACCTGCATACACATGACTTTCCATGGCACAAGGTTAGCCACCGCTGCTCTAGATGATGTCAATTTTAAGTTTGGAAAAATGAAAGGAAAGCATTGCACTTGTTAACTGTGAAGATATTCGAGGAATTGTCACTGGGTTTGAGAAGATTGTTTACTGTGGGAAATTGAGCCTTGGGGTTTGTTGAGCCAGAGTGTATGAGGTGCGAGTAGTTGGACCAGGCTGTGATGGGAGCATCTTTGTATTGTTAAAGGTAGTCTGCATAGGCTTGGCGATGCACTGTTAAACCAGTTTTCTTACAATGTATTTCGAGCTGGCGCTTACAGGATTTAATTTGATGGCGTTCAGGAGTATACTAGAGAGCTGTGTGTGTGAATGAGACTATTTTGATTTTAATGGGGGCCAGCTGATCAAGACAGGAGGAGAGTGAGTCATTATCATAATTGACAAGATTGAAGGGATTATCAGACAGTGGGGGAGGGGTGGCAGACATTTTACTGGCAAGAGAGGCAGAAAGGGCCGGGGGGGGTAGATTTGAGATTTCTGAAGAATATTGTGTGTTTGACTTTTGGAATGGGGATAGGGATGTCAATGTCCATGGTGATTGCCAGGTGGTCAGAGATATTGAGGTTGAGGCTGGAGAGTTGATGTATTGTGATACCAGTGGAGCAGACCAAATCCAGGATTTGGCCATGGCTGTGAGTGGGGAAGTTGATATGTTTTGTGAAGTTGAAGCATTGCAGCAGTTCCAAGAATTATACAGCAGATTTACAGTCAGTGTCATCAGTGTGGATATTAAATTCACCTAGTAGGGGAACGGAACGTGAGATGGCACATAGCTGGGTCAGAAAATCAGAGAAGTCAGAAAGAAGGGAGGGTTTTGGCTTGGGTGGTAGATAATGGCAGTGACCAAGGGAGTGGGACCAGAGTGTTTGAAAGCAAGGTGTTCAAAAGAATGAGTGGCAGGAATGGAAATGGTGGTTGTTTTAATGTCCTTCCTGTGGACAGCAGCAACACCACCTCCCTGTCCCTCAAGAAAAGGTTTGAATATGAATGTGAAGGCTTTAATATGAATCCTCTGGGTGTGGTCTGGTTTAGTGAGAAATAGTCCAGGGGCTTATGCCAGGTTTCAGTGAGGCAGAGGAAATCAAGGTTATAAATTCTTTCAGAATTAGTCTTTTGTTATGGAGTGAAGGTGTGTTGAGCAAAACCAGTTTCAGATGACGTTGCTTTATGGTAGGTTGTGAAGCCTGAGAAGGGGGACGAAGATTGGACTGAGTCACTTGTCGTTTGTTGTGCTAACGGTGAGGGTTATGATGTCTGTTGGTAATATGGTTAACAAGATCTTTGTGCTATATGACAAAAACATTTTTCATCTCTATTGTACCGATTTTACAGAGACATGGAAAAGAAGAGACAAACACCCTCATGACCTTCCATAATCTTCTGCATCTTCTCTTTACACTGCCCTTCATGCCCTGAAGTGATTTGGTGAAAAAAACATGATTAGAACGTCTTAACCGAATATAACGTCTGCCTTCTCAGTGTCCCTCCCCTTAGTCTACTGTAATGCCAGCCCTAGTCTACTGATCCACCACCCCTTCATCACACTGGCTCCGAGACAAAGCCTCATGATGAGGCCAGCGGTAGGCTTGTTGCCTATCATGCCTTCAACAAGAGTGAAAATGCTTATTATTTGTGTTTGTCTTTGTCCACCCAGACACATAAAGGTTATCTGGCTGGGGAAGGGAGGGCAGGAGAGCGGTGTCCGTGTTCAAGCCCCAGAGGCAGGATGAAGAAACACGCCGAGGTGGGGAGTGGAGAGAGGAGATGCCAGGACTCACACACAGTGGACCTATTGGGTCGGCCCCGAGGGTGTGTGCGTGTTAGTATATGTATTTGAGAGTGCATTTGAGGGGGAGGGAGGGGGGGGTGTTAAAGCCCTATCCGTCTCTGCTGTGGTGGAAGTAACCTGGGATAGGGGATCAGGCGAATGGACAGAGAGATGAGGAAG
>JAJHIY020001045.1:12500-82500 GCA_022114975.2 Lampris megalopsis | reverse complement strand
CCACTGGTTGATAGCACAGTCACCCAAGACTCTAAGACCAGACACACCAACCTGAGAACAGTCTGGATTGACTACAAAAAAAGCCTACGATTCCATGCTCCACAAATGGTTTCTGGAGTGCTTGGCACTATACATAGCCAACAATACACTAAAAACCTTCATCAAGAACTTAATGCTGCAGTGGAAAACAACACTAGATGCCAACTCAAAGACAATCACACAAGTAACCATCAAATGTGCCATATTCCAAGGTGATGCACTGTTTCCGCTACTGTTCTGCATAGGCCAGAACCCCCTCAGTCAGATCATCAAAAAGAGTGGATAGGGATACAGTTTCAAAAGTGGAGTTACCATCAACCACCTCCTATACATGGAGGACATCAAGCTATATGCCAGGAATGAGTGAGACATTGAGTCGCTGATCCACCTCACCAGGATCTACAGCAACAACATTGGAATGTGATTTGGACTGGACAAGTACAGTCAAATGGTGTTAAAAGGAGGAAAGGTGATGAGGACTGAAGTGGTTGAAATACCAGATGACAGGATAACAGACATGCAGGGTGGTTACAAGTACCTGGGTATTCAACAGGCAAACTGAAACCATGAGGAGGCAGCAAGGAGGTAAGCTACAGCCAAATTCCTCCCAAGAGTGAGGTGGGTCCTGAGGAGCCAGCTCAATGGGAAGAATAAGATCCAAGACATCAACACATATGCCCTACCATCATGTCAGTCATCAGATACCCAATAAGCTGGCCAAAGGCGGAGATAAAGGCCACAGATGTTAGGACACGGAAACTCCTCACACTGCACAGAGGGTTCCACCCAAAGTCCAGCAGCCTGAGACTGTATGATAAGTGAAAATATGGGGGCTGAGGATAAGTGAGTGTCAGGGCTTCTATCCAGTATGAAACAAGGACCATCCATGAGTACCTCAGAAAGATCCCCCCCCACGATGAACTGCTGAGTGAGCACCTCAGGCAGCAGAAGACAGAGAGTGCAGAGGAAGAAGAAGAAGAGGTATGAAGGAAGATCAAGGCCCTCCATAGGATGTGCCATTGACAGATAGAAGACGTAGCTGATATCAAGAAATCTTTCCAGTGGCTAGAAAAGGCTGGAATGAAGGACAGCACAGAGGCTCTGATCATAGCGGCAGATCATAACCGGCACTCAGGACCAGATTGGTTGAGGAAGGGGTCTGCTCAGGCTGTGTAATTGCTGCTAGACAGTCAAGTCAAGTCAAGTCAATTTTATTTGTATAGCTCAATATCACAAATTACAAATTTGCCTCAGGGGGGTTTACAGCATTACAACATCCTCGCATTTGATCCTCGCATCAAATAAGGAACAACTCCCTCAAAAAAAACAAAAAAACAAACAAACAAACTTTAACATTCCTGTTCTTGGCATCATACCTGCCCATCACTACCTCATCATCTCTGTTCCCTTCGCCAACATGCCCGTTGAAGTTTACTCCAATCACCACTCTCTCCTCCTTGGGTACACGCTCCACCACTTCATCAAACTCACTCTAGAATCTTTGTTCTTCTCCATCTCACACAAACCTTGAGAGACATATGCGCTGATAACATTCATTATCACACCTTTGATTTCCAGCTTCATACTCATCCCTCTGTCCGAGACCCTCTTCGCCTCTAAACACACTCTTGACATACTCTTCCTTCAGAATTATCCCTACCCTATTTCCCCTCCTATCCCCACCATGGTAAAAGAGTTTGAACCTACCTCAAATGCTCCGTGCCTCACTTCCTTTCCACCTGGTCTCTTGTACACACAGTATAGCTACCTTCCTTCTCTCCATCATATCAGCTAGCTCTGACTCCGCTAGTTATCAGCTAGTTCTGACTCTCACTTCCACACTCCTACACTTCCGCCTCTCCTGCTGCCTCTGGACATGCCTTCACCCTTTCTTTCTCCTTCGCCCAATAGTAGCATGGTTTCCATTGGCACCCTGCTGGCCAACAGTACAGTTTGTGGTAATTGGTAACTTGGGCCTTGATTTGGCAAAGGTTTCATGCAAGATGCCCTTCCTGACACGACCCTCCTCATTTATCCAGGCTTGGGACCGGCACTAAGAATGCATTGGCTTGTGCATCCTCAGTGGCTGAGTTCAATCACACCATTGTAAGATAATAGAGCAATATAGTGTAACAAACAAAGCAATCTAGTGTAGGCTGTTAAGTGCCGGGAGGATTGCCATGACTTGTACATCGAGGGAACCAAACAGACACTGGCCAAGAGGATGGCGCAACACAGAAGATCTAACACGTCAGGCCAATATTCCACAGTCTATACCCATCTAAAGGCCAGTGGCCCCTCTTTCAAGGATGATGATGTGCACGTCATTGAAAGGGAGGAACGTTGGTTTGAATGGGGAGTCAAAGAGACCATCTATGTGAAGAGGGAACAGCCATCCCTGAACATCACTCTTATTCGTGAAAATTGCTACCAGTACACTTCTTCTCCACTCCTCAGGCATCCTCTCACTTTCCAAGATTGTTTCAAACAATCTAGTTAAAAACTCTGCTGCCATCTTTCCTAAACATATCCAGCATACCCTAAGTATATGTCTACCATAAGGTCATTTAAGGGCACATCAATTAGTAAAGCATATTGGAGTCCATTGCATCTATTGTTTCTAGCTGTTTTGTTTACATATACTTATCAGCCCACTTTCAGGTTGTATTTTTACACTATTGCTTTGCCAATAACGGAGTCAATACATGCACTAAACTCAGAGAGTAAAGAGCCTAAATGCAGCAAATGGAGAAAGGCTTGTGCAATAACAATTGCCAATAGAGGAACCGGGAATCAGCCATAGATTCACTTCAGCTGGTGCAAGTTTCAAATGCATCACAAACACATACACACACACACACACACACACACACACACACACACACACACACACACACACACACACACACAGAATCTATGGGGTGTAAAACAGGCCAGCGGACGAAAACATCTTCACTTCACCGCGTGTATATATGTATATACATGTGTTTTGGCGAGCTGTAACAAAGTTCTAGAGCCTACATCTTTTATCAAAAGTATATTGTTTATGCTTGTCCGCATCCATAGGGGTAGTGGTTTGTCAGGAAGGGCATCCGATGTAAAATTTTGCCAAACCATGCAGATTGACAAGACCATACCAGATTGGTCGAGGCCCGGGTTAACAATGGCCACCATTGGTGCTGTGCCATCACAGGGTGCTGATGGAAACTATACATTCTGCTGTGGCGACCCCTGAGAAACAGGGAACAAACCAAAAGAAGAAGACATTGTTTATGCTTTTAAATTATCTTGCGATACTTTCTTAAAATAAATGAATAAATGAATGAATGAATGAATGAATGAATGAATGAATGATGTCTTCTAAAATGGCTGTTTCAGACCAGTGACATCTTGCCTCAGAGGCAGCTCATTAGCCTGATGAGCTAGCATGCAGAGGCGAAATAATTGTAACTTACACACCAGCCGTACCTATCATACACCTAGATTAGGCATACTGGCGTTTGCTGCAGCGCACCAATTGTAGCATGTGCTCCACTTACAACGTGTACCTATACGCATGCCTAGTTATCTGTCACTTACGTGTACCTATACACATGCCTAGTTATCTGTCAACCTGCAACGTGAAGTGTTGATGTGGCGTTTGCTACAGCTCACCAAAGTACACGTATCCATGCACTTTAGCCATAGTAGGTTAAGTGGTGAAGGTACTGTGCTTTCGTTTGCTGGCCCGTTTAACCCCCCCCCCCCCCATAGCATTACACTCCATAGAAAATACACACCCACACCCACCCACACACCCACACACACACACACACACACACACAAAGAGGCAAACACATATTAAGATAGTGTTTTAATGTGCTCTCTTTCTCTCACACTTTCTATCGCTCACAAATAAACACACATAAGCAAACACATGCATGCAATCTTGTGTGGTGTGGTGTGTGTGTGTGTGTGTGCTTACACGCACACTCTCTCTCTCTCTCTCTCTCTCTCTCTCTCTCTCTCACTCACATACTCACACACAGTGGCAAACAGAGGAGGGCAAAACATCCTTACATTAATTTTTCATAACATCATGCTCAATACAAAATGCAATAAGTGTTTCTTGTAAGATGACTCCCGGGCACTTACAGCACTTGAGCATGCTGTGCGATCTCCTCTTCTGAGGTCCAGCCCACATGTTTGCCTGTCTTACTTTGTCTTTGGCAGGATGACATCTGATGCTGAAGACCATCTGAGGCCCGTGGCTGAAGGCAAACAGAAAGGGTATTGGAGGTATTGGAGGGGAGGAGTAGAATAAAGATGTTAAGAAAGGAGAGGGGGAGAAATGTGAGGATGTTTTAACAGTAAAAAAAATTGTATTTCAAACGTTCTGACTTTCACATTGAACTGTGTCTCTGGAAAAGTACTAGTAAAAAGAAAAAGAGAAAAACGGAGAGCCATAATGGTATTACTGAAAAATGTCACAAGAGGAGGACTGACACATGCAGACTACAGACAGAAGAAAGAAAAAGGACGGTTAGGTCATCACAAACATTGTGATCATCCCAATCCCTCATAACCAGATTTCCAGTGCTGAGTAGGAACAACAATAATCCATTTGTCCAATACCATACATATAATATCTAGTCTCTACACTGTTTATCTGGACAGGTTATGCTCCCTCATCTCAATACACGGGCCTCGCTCGAGGTCTGGTCTACTTGTGCAGATTTGGTCAGCTCTCTGACAGTTTATGGATAAGTTTACTATCTAGCATCCTACAACACACCGATCCCCCAGCTCCTTGATGGTATCTATGAAAGCATGCCCTTTCACCATAAATTCATTTTAATATTGAAAGATTTGACTCGGTGATTACATGAGGCCAGCTTAAAATACTAAAAGAGAACATTACTGTGTTGATGGCACTGATGATGATGACGATGCGAATGGATGGCAGACAGGCGTTGACTGGAAGGGTGATGGGTCACTGTTTCTTAGATATTTAAATAAAACCACTGTTCTAGTTTAGAACTAGACACAACACGGTGGCCCAGTGGTTAGCACTGTTGCCTCACAGAAAGAAGGTCCTGGGTTTGATCCCCAGGCTGTCCCAGGTCCTTTCTGGGGGGAGTTTGCACACTGCTCCTATACAATAGGATGGGTTAAATGCGCAAGACAAAATTCATTGTAAGATTACAATGTCAAATAAAGTGGCTTTCATCTTCTTTCTTCTTTTCTATAATCTATGAGATATTATATCTGGTAATAGTATAATCTATAAGAATTAAGATATGGAAATTCCTTTTTAGTTGAGCTAATAGGGATGGAGGCGCTTTTTCAATGTCCTTTACAGGTCGGAGCCATTTGTCATACAATTAGGGGAACAGTATTACTGATTGCAAATTGAGTCACTCATAATATTGATGTAGTCCCTAACTAATGTTTCCGGTTGTTAATTATTGTCAGACTGTGTCATCATAAGCTGTAAGTCTGATGACTTACAGACAATCGACACAAAAATTTGATCAATGATAACACATAATGATGGATGCTGTGGAAATAACAAGCACCACAATATCAACTGAAATAATTCTACAATTAAAACAATTAATTTTACAGCGTTTTCGTTACTTTTGACGCAGTTTTAACAACAAATTTATCAACAAGTTTCCGATTCTTTTCGAGAAGACTGTTGGAATTTGTTTAACCAGAGTGCAAAGTACCAAATTGAAGCGACTAATTTCCTTTAGCACTCAGCTTTCTGGTTAATTGGCAATAGTGCAATGGAATCACAGCAATCCTAACTTTGCTGGAGGATTTGCACGAGTCAGCTGTATGTTTGCAAAAGGCCCGGAAGAAAAGGACATTGACATGCAAATGATTGTCTTGAACTTTATTGAGCGGGTACATTTAAGTTAATTTGCAGTTGGGAGTGGCTAATGGAAGTAGGCTCCTCCAGTAATTCTTAAGGAAGTCAATCCACCTGATTTAGAGGAAGCAAGAACATAGATCTCTTGATTGACAGAGCTGTTACTCTGTGAGTGACATAACAGAGAGAAAGAGAGTGAGGGAGCGAGGAGAGGCAGAAAGAAAGGTCTCCCAATTCATGCCTCGCGCCGCACCAATATCTCCCTTGGTACGTCCCAGGGTTTGGCAGCAGGATCCTGCACTGGTGATCCTGTCGGGAGAAGAATTCAAGTATTGTTTTTAAATTCACCAGGGTGGGTAATAAATATTGCACAGGGGTTATGAAAAATGCAGCGGACACACCCCCTTGGCTGGAGCTGAACATGGATGGACCTCTGGGAATGTTAGTGTAGCATCATGCTATGATTACAATCAGATAAAGGCAGAGGTTCGCCGGTTAGACTGCAAGCATCCAGGAAATGAGAAAATGGGTTAACCTCTGTAGTTACAGTTCAGTATAGTCAGTAGCACATAAAAGGCTTCTCCATCAATGAATAGCAACCTCAACAGTAGGGGAAATGTTTGAGGGGGAAATTGGGTAATGCCATTTTCGTGATAGACATTGTGTAATCCAAAAGAAGGTTTTTACTTTGAAAGCAATTCAGGGGGTTTACTCGCAGTAATGTTGCTTGAGGACTTCATTACATTATAGAAGTTGACTATCCTCTTGACATGACAGCAAATCAGCTGCTGTGTAACGTTGTGTTCAACAACAGTGCTTAAGGAGAGGAGCGTGTTTACTTCAGCAAGTCTCTGGGGATGTACACCCTCAAGATGTACACCCTCAATTGTTTTTAAAATTTTGATTATTTTGGCCTGCTTCTGTTGAATCCCTTTACTATTTTACAAGTTGAATATAAATGTGTATCTGTGTATATATATTTTTGTATTGAGACAGTCACAATTTCAATTTCTCCTCCTAAAACATATGCATTTAAGAGCGTATTGAAACACTGTTGACTTTGTGTGTGTGTGTGTGTGTGTGTGTGTGTGTGTGTGTGTGTGTGTGTGTGTGGGTGGGTGTGTGTGTGTGGGTGGGTGTGTGCCCTCTACAGATGTGTGTGAACGGCCCAGCAGAGGAGCTAAAAGTAAAGCGTCAGGCCATAATTGGGTTATGGGAGCCTGTGATGGATTAAAGCACGGCCAGGGAGACGCTGCAGCAACATTAGGGTGTCTGAGATGTCAGGGGTAGAGCGCTCTCATTAATCGCCTGGGCCCTTACATTACTGCATTAGCTGTATTAGCAGGTAGGAGTCGGCAAGCACTTTGAGATTTCTCGCTGAGGCAGGCCACATCCTTCTTTCACTTTAGGATACCAGGCAGAGGCATGCTTGGACTCTCACTTTTTTGTCTAATCTATTAAAATCCGTTTAAAGGAAGCTGAAATGGAAGGAAGGAAGCAAGGAAGGAATGAAGGAAGGAAGGAAGACAGGAAGCCTCGTTGGTAAAGGAGGGAAAGCACAAAAATGGTGAGACGAGTAGTGGTAAAAAGCAAAACGGATTCTGTCCTTCTTTTGAAATCTCTGGTCAAAACCGTGAGCGCTGCAATTTTACAATGTGCTGGGGATGCTGTGAATACGAACCTCTGACAAAAGTACCATCGGTTGCTAATCTGTATAAGGAATAAATCCAAAAAATATACTGGTTTGATAAATTCGGTTTGATCACTTATGTTACATACTCAAATATACACATGTACACTCATGTGCATGCCCACACATGTAGTGTACATCCTCACATACATTAACACTTACAAAATACAAGTATACAGACAGACACAGAATCATGTTTACTGGCCATGTAGGTTTGCACTACATGGGATTTGACTCCGGTTTCATGGCTCTCTCACTGTACTTAACATAGAATAACAACACTACAATACAACAATCTTCAGACATGTGCACAAGGATTGACTTAATAAAATCAGAGGCGGTAGAGTGCAATGGTGCAGAGCACAGAATATATCAGAGATGCTGAAATAGATGTTAGCAGGTTACTTACATACATGCCTGAGGTCGATGGACATAACAGAGCGTACCTGTCAGAAAGCCTACGTAGCTGTGTAATAAGTTTGCCTGCCCACTGTCATAAAGATTTAGTTTGCTTCGTTGTGATAGCAATTTACTCCGTTCCATCTGAGCGAACTCACCGGATCTATTATTTACAGACTGTCCCTGAACGCATCGGCTGCCGTGTTACGATCCGGTGTCGTGAAGTCTAGTTCAGTTTTCGTATGTGTTGACGTTACAACGGCGACATTTTTCCTCCTGTTTACGCTAACCACCTATACCTATGTTTATTGCTGTGCGAAAATGCGCGAAGGTATGTGCTCATATTTAAAACTGCAAACCAGATATTAGCGTGATTATTCGGTAACTGCACATATATGCTATATGCAGTATGCTAGCGGTGAATTTATTGTTAATAAACTTGATTAATAAGTACAGTCCTTATCTGCATATGATATCCCAGTTGTATTGTTTGTTATTGATAGCGTTCCCTTGTTTGTATCACTGTTACAGACCACAGCCTAAATTAAAGCAGCGTATCTGGGGAAGTCCGTTTCCGTGTTCTCTAATCGGGACACACATCTGTACCTTGAGCCAACTCTAACCACCGCATTCCCTGGAGACCCCATCTCTTTTTAGCACCAGTATACGTACAATGTATGTACAAAATGGTTGGATTTATTTGGTAATGTTAAGTGTTTATTTGAATGACAGCCCACAGAAAGTAATTGTTTTTATGTGTGGCAGTTCTCTGTAGTGCCTACCAGAAGGGAGGAGTTGGAACAGGTTGTGGCGAGGGTGTGATGGGTCTGCAGTGAGGTTGCCTACCCTTTTCCTGACCCTGGAGATGTACAAGTACTGAATGGAGGGCATGTTGGCACCAGTGATGTTCTCTGCAGACTTAACTGTAGTTGTAGTTTGCCCCTGTCCTGTTTGGTGGCCGATCCAAGGCAGACAGTGATGGATGTGCAGAGGACAGACTAGATTATTGCAGTGTTGAACTGATTTAGTAGTTCCTGAGGCAGGTTGAACGTCCTGAGCTGGCAGAGATAGTACATCATTTGCTGGACCTTTTTAATGATTGTGTTTATGTTGGATGCCCACATTAGGTCCTGGGAGATATTGTGGAACCCAGAAATCTGTAGGTTTTCACTGCACACACTGTGCTGTTGAGCAGGGTGAGCCGGGCAGTGTTGGGAGGGGGGGGTTGGGGGTCCTCCTGAATTCCACTGTCATCTCCACAGTTTTGAGCATGTTCAGCTCCAGGTTGTTATGACTGCACCAGAGGGCCAGCTGTTCAACCTCCCGTCTATATGCAGATTTGTCACCATCCCGGATAAGGCCAATGATGGTTGTGCTGTCTGCAAACTTCAGGAGTTTAACAGATGGGTGACCTGAAGTGCAGTCATTTGTGTGGAGGGAGAAGAGTAAAGGGGAGATCACACATCCCAGGGGGACGCCAGTGCTGATGGTCCGTGTGCCTCCTCTCTGTCAGGATGTTTTTAATCCACTGGTAGATGGGTTGGTACAGTGCGTTTGGAGTGGACAATATCTGGGACAATGGTGTTGAATGCTGAGCTGAATTCCACAAACAGGACCCGTGCGTGTGTCCCTGGGGAGTTGAGGTGCTGGAAGATGTAGTGTAATCTCTCCTCAACCTGCTCCCTACTCTCGCTACAGATCACAATGTCATTCGTGAACATTATAGTCCACGGAGACTGTTGCCTGATCTCATCCGTAAACCTGTCCATCACCATTGCAAACAAGAAGGGGCTCCGAGTCAATCCTTGATGTAATCCCACCTCCACCTTGAACCCATCCGTCACTCCTACCGCATGCATCACTGTCACACTGCCCTTGTACATATCCTGCACCACTCTTACATACGTCTCTGCCACTCCCGACTTCCTCATACAATACCGCACCTCCTCTCTCAGGACCCTGTCATATGCTTTCTCTAAATCCAAAGAGGCACAATGTAACTCCTGACCGTCTCTATACTTCTCCATCAATATTCTCAATGCAAACATCACATCTGTAGTGCTCTTTTGCGGCATGAAACCATACTCCTGCTTGCTAATCATCACCTCTCCTCTTAACCTTGCGTCTGCTACTCTTTCCTATAGCTTCATGTTGTGGCTGATCAACTTTATACCTCTGTAGTTACTACAGCTCTGTACATCACCCTTATTCTTAAAAATCGGTACCCAGTTCAGATGGGTCAGCCACATGAGAAGAATGCCAGACAACCGCCTACCAAAAGAGGTTTACTACGAGGAGCTGTGCCAGGGACAAAGGAAGCAGGGAGGCCAGAAGCTATGCTTCAAAGATGTGCTGAAGTGCCACATGAAGATCTGCAGCATTGATCTCCAGTTGTGAGACAGTGGCCCTGGACAGACAAAGATGGCACTCCACAGTAAGGCAATCGAGAACAGCTGTTGAATAAAAGAGACAAGAAGCCTATGGTAAGGCCCACAGTGCAAGACATAACAGACCCACTCAAACAACATTCGTCTGTGACAAATGTGGATGATATAGTCGCTCCAATGCGGGCCTGATGGCCCACAGGTGTGCTTGCCAAGCTTAAACTGCAACACAGTCATCATTGTTTCGATGGACTGCCGAAGAAGTACCTTAATATTTACATTATTATTTACATCAACATATTATTTACATAATTTTGCCAGGAACATGTCCAAAAAAGGGGGTTTTGGGCCCCCTGAGACCCAAGGGCCCCAAGTCAGGGGTGCTCATTATCAACTTGTGATGACCTAAGGTATGGGCTAACAGGAAATAGTGGGGAAAAAAAGGTAGCAAAAAACATCCTGAAGGCTGGACCTGGCTCCTGGCCTACCTCCCATCCAATCAGTCATCCCACTTCTCAATAACCTAATAGTTCTGTTGTGTGAAAATTGATTCTTGGGAACATGCCAGATTCTGCCACCCCATAACTCCCACCCCTTTTCATTTCTCAATTCTATCCCATTCCATTGCAGTGTAGAGATTTACACTGTAGCTGTTATTAATAAGCAGCAATTGATTTAGCTGTATATTAAAAGATTACGTGTGTGGGTAGAAGAGTGTTGGTGACTGGGCCGCATTGGTTTGGTTGGGGATGCATTTGCCTTATTGTCATCATTATCTGAAAAAGAATGTTTGTGTTTGTGTGCATGTGGAATGTGTGTGTGTATGTGTGTGTGTGTGTGTGTGTTTGTGTGTGTGTGTGTGTGTGTGCCTGCGTGCATGTGCATGTGTGTATGGGTCATAAGGGACACTTGGTCAAAAATACATAGTCCAAGTACTATAAGAGTGACCCACATCAGGCGCAGCCACTCGTTCTCAATTATACTCAAAGAAAATAAGAGCCACATCTGTCACAACCTCCTTCCTTCCTCTCCTTTCTCTTCCTCCAGACACTGAAGTAGATGACTCAATCACAGTTGAACTGTCCCTGATGCAGTCGAGTGTCTTGTACCGTAGCTGGCCTACTGGTTAAACAAGAGGCACAATGACCACATAGTGTCCAACCTGGCTGACCTTGATATCAAACAGCAGTACTTCAGCTTGTGCAGCTACGCTGGTGAATAAACCCAGTTCACTCCACACCCTTTGAAAGGAAGCAGGGGAGACCCCCTCATCTGAGTTTTCACGGATCACTTTCTCAGGGTAGACTGAATGGTTAGGGACTGAAGGCGGCATGTGTGAGGGTGGTGGGGAGGGATAGGATTGTCCATGGATCACAATCTCAGAGAGCACAATTTCCCATGAGTGTCCTTGGGTATCTGATCTGCGCAAAGCAATACTGGACCCCTTCCTATTGTTACAAACACACGTGCACGCACACGCGCGCGCACACACACACACACACACACACACACACATATATACAGGTATCTGTTTGTCCGCTGAACGCCTCCCTTCACATGGAAGAGGTTGTCCTCCTGCTCCAGCGCCAGGTATTAGCTTTCCCCTGAGGGAGAGTTCTAATTAGGTAATTGACTGATGCATAAAGCAGGTGCATGTATCCGTTACAGCCGGCTCGACCTGTTCATTATTAAACAGTGACCCTCTTTGCCACTCGTGCCAAAGCCTACAGTGTAGCCGGAGAAAGTGGCCAGCAGGAGCACTCACAGGAATCAGGCGCGCTCATAATTACACTTTCTAGTTACCTGAGTCCTTTCTCCCGTCTTTGCTGTTACATGACTAGAACCCGTTGCTCAGTTTCCCTCTAATTGAGGACATGGCTGCATTTCGATCACAGAGGCTTTTTACAAACAGCTGTTTGCAGCGAACAAATTGTTTAAGAGGGTGAAACGTGTAGCTGAAATGCTTTGTAGAAAATATATTAGCATTATAGTGAACAACATTTGAAAAAGATGTGATGTCATCTACGATATCAACTTTCAATATCACACGTTTTCACATTTAAAATATGAGCTTTTGGGCATCTGGTTAGCGTAGCGATCTATTCTGTTGCCTACCAACACGAGGATTGCCGGTTCGAATCCCCGTGTGACCTCCGGTTTGGTCGGGCGTCCATACAGACACAATTGACCGTGTCTCTGGGTGGGAAGCCGGATGTGGGTATGTGTCCTGGTCGCTGCACTAGCGCCTCCTCTGGTCGGTGGGGCGCGTGTTCGGGGCAGGGAAAACTGGGCAAATACCGTGATCCTCCCACGTGCTACGTCCCCCTGGTGAAACTCCTCACAGGTGAAAGAAGCGGCTGGTGACTCCACATGTATCGGATGAGGCACGTGGTAGTCTGCAGCCCTCTTCGGATTGGCAGAGGGGGTGGAGCAGCGACCGGGACGGCTCTGAAGGGTGGGGTAATTGGCCAAATACAATTGGGGAGAAAAAACGGGAAAAATTACCCCCCCCCAAATAAATAAATAAATAAAATGAAATAAAAAGTAGCTTTTCTTAGGCTAGTATCTTTCAAGTGGGAGAGATTTTTTTGCCAAGTGTCAGCAGGCATCAGCTTGTTCTCTGACTTTGACACCAGTGAAATAAATAAAGTATTTTGTTGCTGTTAGGCCTATAGCTCAATTTATTCACATCAGGAGTGCAGCGTTGGAGATATGGATTGATAGTGGAGACAGAAATTGATTGACTTTGCATGCATGTGTGTATATGCCTTTGTGTGTGTGTATGTTTGTGTGTGTGTGTGTGTGTGTGTGTGTGCATATGTATGCCCTTGCATGTGTGTGTATGTGCATGTGCAAGTGCATGGACATATGCTACTTCAGCCTCAAAATGAGAGCCGACAAGTCCATTTTCATTCAGCAGGCTACACATTTCATTTCCCAGTGTGCACGTTACAGGAGCCAGAGAGACATGATGCAACAGCTTTTGAGCCACCAATTTTTTGATTGCGCCATATAAATAAAATTTTCATCACTAGCTCAGTGAAAGTGAGCTGAGTGGTCATTCCTAAAATAGTTCCCTAGCACAAGTCATCACAGTCACTATCAAAATGGGATGACATGAACTTGAGTAGAAGTATAACTGTGACCTTATTATTTTATCTTTAAATGAGCTAGACAGTCTAGCTTATTAAGTATTACCGTTAGCTCCCACATTTAATCATGTCTTTAAAATAACTGATTACGGGATGTTTCCCATTAAAAGAGATATGAATAAGAGTAAAATAAATAAAAAGAAATTGAGTCAAGTGTGGCCATGAGTGACATACTGTCTGTATGCGTATCCAGGTCAAAGAAAGAATTGGATTAAAAGTGTGCTGTGTGTAGGGCACAAAAAGGATGCAGTTTTTAATTATATTTGATGTTGTGTGAATCATCCATCGTCGATGTTCTGTAACAGTTATTATATTAATGTCTTCTATATATTCCCTAAGCAAGAACTGACCGTCTATGGTCTGTAGCCCAGAATCTTCAAAGGTACATGTGTTCAGAAAGCCCAAGACAAAGGATCTGATGTAACTAATTTGTACTATTTAGGATCAAGTGGACTTTAGAAACAGAAACTTGGCTTAGATGTAAGAATTGTCAGAATAAATATGGATGAGAAGGTTACATAGTGTGCATCTGCCATCGTAGATAGTTTGTGGAGCACAAATCACACTCAACAATGAACAGGCCAGGGCTCTTGGCTTACGCAGCAGACTAATAGGCTAGCATCCCAAACTAAGGTTCCCAGTACAAACTTCGGTGTTGTGTCCAGCTTGGCTTTGCATAGCAGGATGAAAAATTGTGTTGCTTCTGGGTGGGCCAGTAAAGGTAATGTTTGTCCCACCATTGAAATTAGCAACTCCCACAAGTGGAAGGGTGCCTGCAGAGCTGCAGGTGGATCTGGGGGAAATAATGTAATCCTCAGCACGAGTAAAAATGTGCAGCTAGTAAGTGAAAGGAGGCTGTGGGCTGCCCCATGACATGGAAATATATATGGTCTCCCCAAATTCGACAGGGGTTATGCAAGGGTGGAGCCTTAGAAAATGTGGATAAGGGGAGAAAACCTCCCCCTACATCTCATTGTGGGTACACTAATACTATACCCACAATGAGGCGTAATCTTGTTTTTTTTTAATTTTCATCTTTTCTCCCGAATTACCCCACTCTTCTGAGCCATCCCAGTCGCTACTCCAACCCCTCTGCCGATCCGGTGGGGGCTGCAGACTACCACATGCTTCCTCCGATACATGTGGAGTCGCCAGCCACTGGAATTTTGCCAGGGGGACATAGCATGTGGGAGGGTCACACTATTCCGCCCAGTTCCCCCTCCACCCTGAACAGGTGCCCCAAATGACCAGAGGAGGTGCTAGTGCAGCGACCAGGACACATACCCACATCCTGCGTCCCACCTGCAGATACAACCAACTGTGTCAGTAGGGACACCTGACCAAGCTGTAGGTAACACGGGGATTCGAACCGGTGATCCCCGTGTTGGCAGGCAATGGAATAGGCTGCTACGCTACCCGGACGCCCCCCCAATGTGGTGTAATCTTTACCAACCCCCTCATTCTCATTCTCAGCAACAATACATCAGTGCAGTAACTGACCCTTCTTGTTTGGAATAGCTTGTTCATCTCTTCTGCTAGCATGCGACAGATCTGACAGTTTAAAAACAAATATAAAATTAGTATACATTTTTTTCAGATTCACTTACTGTACTTTTCAGTAGGTTTTAGTATATTGTTTGTGGCTTTTCATAGTCAATGACTGCTAACACCTAACTCGCATGGCGAACTTAATAGGACCGCACAAAGAAGGGAATTTAAGGTGGGTATGCTCGAGGCATGTACAGTCTCCTGCAAGATGTGACACATATTTTATTTTTTTCTATATGTATGCACCTATCACTTCACTCTCACAACTCTGCAATGCATTTAGTAGGACTCTCATCACCGCTCCCTGATGTAAAACAAGACATACGTATAAGCCATGCTAACTAATAAACAAATAGGTTATGAATCATTAAATCACACAAATGTGAAGTAAGGGGATTAGCACTGCTGAGTGGTTTCTGAGCACTTTCACTTTGAAATTAGAATTGATTTGAGCTTCTAAAATTTGGCTAAAAAGATATGTCCTGCTGCTTATGTACTTGTTAATGCAGAAATCATAAAATGTAATGTAGGAATCATTTAAATGCTTAGTTTAATAGACACCATATATAAAGTACTTCATTCTGGAGAAGACCTTGATCATTGGGCGGTGCCAACGACATAAAAAAGGCTATTGATACTAGGAAACATTTTATTAAACTATCAATAGTTGTTGTATGGCTACTGCCTGGCCTCTCATGATTTATGAATGCAATCCCATCTGGAAAAAAAAAGGCTTGATTCATCAACTTTCAACATTTACAGTCTTTTTTTTCCTTTCTTTTCTTTTACTTTTTTCAGTATTTTTAACACTTACCTACAATGCTACTATGTTACAATTTCATTTAGCAGATGCTTTTATCTGGGAGTTAATACAACACAAGCAAGGATCTAGTCAGGAGACAACAATGCAGGTAAGTGCCAAAACACTAGGTTCAAGTCCGATTGGATTTATGTGTCAACAGACAGTGCACAAAGGCGGTGCATAGAATGCATAGTTTTGTTTTTTGTTTTTTTTGTTTTTGTTTTTTGTATTTTCATTAGTACCATCAGGTGTGGAGGTGTTTGTGAAAGAGCTGGGTCTTTAAGCAGATCAAATGGAGTTTGTAACTCGTTCCACCACCAGGAAACTACAGAAGAGAATAATCTGGCAAGTGACTAAGAGCCCCGTTGTGTTGGAAGTCCCAGGTGCCTTTCATTGGCAGAGCGTAGTGAGCGGGACTGAGTATAGACCTGAATGAGGGAGTTCCGGTAGGTGGGAGTCGTTTTAGTTGCTGTTTTGTAAGCGAGCATCAAGGTTTTGAATTTGATGTGGGCAGCAACTGAGAGCCGGTGGAGGAATATGAACAGTGGAGTGACATGTGCTGTTTTGGGTTGGTTGAAGACCAGACGTGCCACCGCGGTCTGGATCAGAACTCAGCAAGATGCCAAACTCAGGAAGATGTTTCAAGTAATCATACACATAGAAAAAGCATGGTGATCTTCAACACTTACTTAAAACAGAGGGATGTCTCCATTGCTTTCCAGGAGTGACGATTTTTATGTAGATTTGACCATGCAGATTTGGCTGCAATCTAAGAAATTTAGTTTGTCCCTCGCATGCTGAAAGAGTTGCTGGATCTTGATGACTACACCTTGCTTCAGTCATTTTGTGAAGGTGTTTGCACTGTTCGATCATACCTCGTAACCTTCATTGGTGTTCCCAATCATTCACAATGTTTATGGAAGAAAGTAAACCTCTGGGACTCCAAGTGAAATATGAATGCTTCACTGGGTCAAAACAAGTGCACATTCTGTTGAGGTAAAGAACTGGGTGCTCCTCAAGCATGGGGTAAATGATCAGAGCATAAAACACAGATGACCGTCCTGTTTATTGAAAGGGAAGTCTATTGTAGCTAGCAGTCTGGAAGGAATCCGAAGCACTCTGATTACATGTTGAAAATCCCTTATTACAACACAGATAGTTGGATAGGTGACATGGATATTCTGGATACTATTCAGTTTGGCAGCTGACAGAACCACTCCACAGCATACTGCATAGTATGTCTAATGGACTACATGAACAAGGCTTCTGGTCCCCTGGATCAATCTGCACACTAAATACAACTGATTTTCCTAAGGTCATCAAGTCTGTAGATCATATCACAGCAGTTAACTGCCTCCTTGATCTTAGAGTAAGATGGGTCTTGATCCCATGGATTCACAGTTTCATGACATAGTTGTTAGAAAGTGCACCCAAGGGTATTACTCAGAATTGGAATATCCAACTTCTGGAGTGACCCACGCATCATAAATTGGCCTTTGGTCTCTCTAGCATCAATTGATAATGCCCTGCACAACAGATCAAACCACATGAATCTGGCCTAGAAGTGGATGCACCAACTACCCAGAACTTTCCAACAGACCTTGAAATTGCCTCAACATCCGGGTAGAGAAACATACAATTAAAATCAACCTAAAGAACTGTAAGGTACTACATGTTATCTACATGAGGGAACCCTCCAAGCTGAATCTCTTCATCACCCAGAACATCTTAGAATTCTGAAATGAGGAAAAACTCAGAAGAGCATCACAAGAGTGAATCCTTTCCCAGTATGGCTAGGTGTACAATAGGTGCCGAGTAAGCAATGTGGTTACAGATTTACAAGCGAACATTTAATGATCATCGGCAGTCACTCAAGGTCGAGTATGACTGTCCTCCCCCTGGGTCCCTCTGGGTCCTCAGGTGGGCGTAGAGGTCAATCCTGGAGCTGCAAAATGGGAGGACGCCTGCGCGTGACAGCTTTTTAAATGGAGTGGCTGATGCACCAGCAGCCACCACATGGTCCTTGGCAGGGGGTGGCCAGAGTCAAATGGTATGGAGAACCAAGATGATTGGGGACCAACATCTGTTGCAGCCTTCATCCACCTTCACTGCCATTGTGACCTGGAGACATCTTCCGCCAGTTCCGCCATTGAGGTCTTTGTTGGATCATGCTTCGTCTGAACCTGACCCCTCGACCAATCTGCTTTGGGTGACCGTACCAGGAGCCAACATCCAGATGGCATAGCTCTTGGGATCATTGGTACATGCAAGCTTCTCCAAAACAACAAGGTGGTGATCCAGGAGAAGACGCATACATACATACATACATACATACATACATACATACATACATACATACATACATACATACATACATACATACATACATACATACATACATACATACATACATACATATACATACATTAATTGAGTTATTAATTAAGTTCCCTTTATTAATCCCCTTGGGGAAATTCAGTTACTACAAATTAACCCATCTTAGCTGTGATATGTGTAGCTAGGAGCAGTGGGCTGCCACTTTCATGCTGCACAGGGGGACCAACTCCAGTCCTTTTCCCATTGCCTTGGTCAGGGGCACAGACAGCATGCATGTTTCTTTCGATGGTGGGAAAACTGGAGCACCCGCAGAAAACTCAAACCCAGAACCTTCTTGCTGTGAGGCAACAGCAGTAACCACTGGGCCACCGTGCCGCCCAACATGCATACATACATACGTACATGTCTTTTCAAACGATCCATGAAGAAAGATACCTACATCGTTTTGGAGGCATATGAGCATGTCATGTTCATTTGTTTCAAAAGCTGCACCAAGATCAAGTAACAACAACAGAGTCACATGAATCAGAACTCATTACAAGTGGAAGTTATTGGCTACTTTTGTGAGAGCACTTTCAGTGGAATGATAAGCTGTTTAGCCATGATATTTTCAAGTATTTCCGAGCCAAAGGGGATGTTGGAGATTGGTCTGTAGAGGTTGAGCTCACCTGGGTCAAGTTAGGTTTTGTTTTTGCTTTTTTTTATAGTGGTTTATTCATGGCGGTTTGAAAGGCAGTGGAAACAATGCCAGAAGTAATGTAATTTCATCAATCACATTAATCATCCCTTTAAGTGGATGATTCAAACATCAGTGACAGAGTACACCTCTGATTCATGCATTATGGAAGAGAAACATCAGGGTAACAAACATACAAAGAGAAATAATACCATATTATTAAAGGGTCAAACATAAAAGACTATTTCAGCTTTACTTCCATCGATGAACTTTTGAGGATTTTCCCATCATGTAACAGAATCATTTTCTGAATGTATCAAGTATTAATGCCATACAAGATAATGGAGCTTGTAAAGGATAATTTTGTTGCCTGGCAACATTGAAGGGAATGTTGCTTTCTGCTGACATTAAGATAATTACGTTGTTTTTTTTGTTTTTTTGTTCCTGTTATTATCAAAAGCCAGCCATATTTGTAACATGGCAGTCAATATTAAGCAACAATGAGGGGGTAAGTTTTGGTCATATTTGTTGGCAGGCTTATTTCTCAAGGATTTATTTTGTTTGACTTTTGCAAATTCAGACAACCTTTTCAATGATGGAACATTTGGGTACACCCAGAGTATTCTTTAGAAACTGCAACATGAACCAACTGAAAAGAAGGCCAATGACATGTCTGTGTTGCTCTCGTGAAAATACAGCTGGACTGTAAAGAAACAGCATGGACCAAGAGGTATAGTCCACAACACCGTAACACATAAAGGAATCAGGCTATCTCTGCCAGCCATCAATCCTTATGATGCACACCCCCTGCAATAAAAACTGATGGGGCTTTCTGTACTTGCAAAGTGTGATAGTGGCTAATGTGCACCAGCTTGTTTTGCTGTGGGGGGCTCATACAGCTGTGCTCTAGAAGGATACATGTCCATTTATTTCAACCAAGACCCAAAAAGACAAGGAAACCAGTTGGACAACATCCTGACTATGGGTAACAGCTGAAAACTAAAATTCCACATACAAAGACTAACCAAACCTTGTCCGTGGATGCTGCTGAAGCGCTCAAAGGTTGCATGGCACTAACAGACTAGGATGTCTTTTTTGATCACTTTAGTAATGACCTGGACCGAAATTCTATCACTTGTTAGTTCAAGTGCTGCATTGACTCTATAATACCTAGCAAGATTATAACGCTAATTCAAAAAACCACAGATAACAAAAAGATCTTAAGTAATCATTTGTATAAAAAAGCATGCAACGGGCGTTTGGGTAGCGTAGTGGTCTATTCTGTTGCCTACCAACACGGGGATCGCCGGTTCGAATCCACGTGTCACCTCCGGCTTGGTCAGGCATCCCTACATACACAATTGGCCGTGTCTGCGGGTGGGAAGCCGGAGGTGGGTATGTGTCCGGGGGAGAACTGGGGGGAATAGCGTGATCCTCCCACGTGATAAGTCCCCCTGGTGAAACTCCTCACTGTCAGGTGGAAAGAAGCGGCTGGTGACTCCACATGTATGGGAGGAGGCATGTGGTAGTCTGCAGCCCTGCCCGGATCGGCAGAGGGGGTGGAGCAGTGACTGGGATGGCTCGGAAGAGTGAGGTAATGGGCCCGATACAACTTGGGAGAAAAAGTGGGGAGGGGAGTAAAAAAAAACAAAAAAACAAACAAAAAAAACATGCAATTTTGCAAGGAGCCAGGGGTTCCACTTTCTGAATAAAGCATTTTAAATTAAGTTGAAAAATGCTAAGCTAAATTATAAAACCCAAGTGAAACAACATTTTATATTCTGGGACAGGTAACGACGCCTGTAAGGCCCTTAACAATGATGGGCAGATGATGGGCAGATGATGGGCAGATCTCAGAAGAAATAAACCATCTAATCCTCATAATGTCCTTCGCAACTTTCAGTTCTTTTTTTTTTACATTTCACGTTTTATAGGCCTTAATACTTTTGTTAGATTAACAATATGTGTTTCCTGTTTTGTTTTTCAGGTATTACTTCCAAGATGTCTGGGTACAGCTCCCGTTTCAGACATACCATTACTACCACCGAGGCATTGCAGTATTTACAGCCCTTGGACACCGGCGATTTTAATTTGTTTGAAAAATAGTACTATAGTTGTTAAAATTTTAATTTTGGTGTCAGTCGTTTCCTAACAGACATACTAACATATGCAATGCATTAATATCTCAGTTGGGTGTTTATCCTGACAGAATATAGAGGTTAAAAACCGGCTGTCAATTTGACCGCCCATGTTCGTTTTAGGTAGGCGGGAAATCCCCATCGTTCTCGTGAAATCCTTCTTTGGACTATGTGAACACTTTGTCTCAGTGGTTTTGGTATGTTACTTATTTATCAATTTTTAAGACAAGAAGGAAAATTTACGGCATGGTAAACATGATCCAATCTTATCTCGCTTATGGGCCAAGAGGTCAAGCAGGGTTGCAAGTTTTAAATATTGGATCATATTGAGTCAAGGGGACAAATATCACTATGAGTTTTATAACATTTAATATAGTTACCTATTTCAATTACGTACCTGACTGTTAAAGACAAAGGTCAACTGGCTAGAAAGTTAAATAAGCCAGTAAAATGAGGGTAGAACAACGTCAGTTTTCCACGCGTTACCTTAAAACTGTCAGCAGAATGATTGACAAACTGCTAGCTGACAAAAGTCATCCCCCTCCACAGCTCCTTTGAACCACTGCCATTAGGTAACATGTTCAAAGTCCCGCCCGCTACACAACATCCTTCATCCCAAGTGCTTTAGCCACATTCAACTTGTGCAAGAGAAACACATCTATGGAAGACTTGCACTATTGGATTGCTGTGGAATGTGCCCTTTTTTGTTGTTTAATTAGTATTATTTATCTGTGTTTTGTTTCTGATTTAAATCTCACGAAGTCAAGGAAAAATGACTGCACCCATGTAAAAGTGAACAGGAGCATTTCTCAATCAAAATGAATTATTTCCCCTACGTGATAGATATGGGAATTTGCTCAACGCCCTGCCATATTTGCAGATATATATTTGTTATGAAGAATAAGTTACAGCTACAATACACCAGAGATATTGTGGTAAGGTCTAGATTGTGTCTCTTGTGTGCGTGTGGACGATAGTTGTGACCCCCGGAGAGTTCTTGCTGTGAGGAAGAAAAGTTGATGCCTGCCTGATGTGCATAATCAGACACATCCTGGGCACTGCAGACAGATTGGTCCCTGAGGATTACAATGTATTGTCATCTTGTTGTCTCCTCTCTTTTTTTTCTGCTTCTGTTAAGCCTGCCTATGGATTACAAGACAGAAGCTCTCATGCAAGGATTACAGTTTAGGCATCATATTGAATGGTTATTCCAAAACAGTTTCTTATCTGATCTAAATTAATCTAATCCCATCTATTGTGATCACTGGTTTGCAGATCATACCCCTCCTATACACATGTGGACGTGCACAGGTGGGCCGGCGGTAACCCGGGCCAGCAGACAGAGGTGAGAGGGGTCTTTTTGGACATTTTTTATTTGATTGCTTTTTCATAATGATTCAGTCAAAATACAAAAAACCAATATTTGGAAATTTTGAAGTGCAGTTTGTTGTCAGTCTACTGCACATAATTTTGTTTATTGGGAAACTAGGATAAAGCATTATTTTCTTCTTCTTCTTCTTCTTCTTCTTCTTCTTCTTCTTCTTCTTCTTCTTCTTCTTCTTATTATTATTATTATTATTACTAATTTTCTGAAAATTTTAATGATCTTAATTTAACTCTCACTAGCTCTCTAAACCCCATCTCAAAATAGCCATTGTTAGATAATGATAATTTTCAATGTATTCATCTATCTTTTTTTTGTCTTTTTTTTTTCATTTTACATGAGGGTACTTACAAAGAAAGTACTTACTGTGCGGCGCAGTATGTACAACTGTTGTAGACTAGTGAAGTGCCCCGAGTTTTATTTGTGATTCCCATATCCAATCATGCAAGCTTAGTGGATATGAGATGCTATTCATCACACAGATGTGGCCATTCTTAACCGTTGGGATGATCAACCTGTCGTCCGTAATCAATTCCCCAATAAACAAAATGAAAGCAGCAGTATGGCTTGTAGTTTTGATTGGATTGGTAATGATTAAAATTCACTAAGCGATGACTAAAGAGCTGTGTTTTTTGTAATAGCAGCAAGGCTTTTTTTCCTTCTTCCTTGACTAGCAATGTACACCCCTAATCCATTCAATCATGTTGGGAGGTTTATTGAAGCTAGATTAAAATATTCTATTTCCTTGTGGATCGGGCTGCTCGAGTTTTGGTCCGGCTTTTTCATTATTGTCTGTCTTTTCTCTCATGGAAGTGTCTTGTCGTGAACAATTTGGAACATACAGGGGAGCAGCACAAATTGTAGGTTTGTGTTTAGGTTACTGCTGTTCATTTCCTCAACTTGGCTTCTCTATGGCTACAGACCGTGGTGGAGGCTGATGTGATCTGCATGTTGGCTCAGTGAGCCAAGAAAAACATTCGTACCCGCAGTGCAGTCATTTTTAAATGCATATGACTGCCCTCTTTCTCCGAGGTCCATAGCCATGTGCAATTCAAAGCCACAATCCTCTGCATCTGGGCAGAAGTCCCACCATCATACATCTAGAAATCTTGTTCCACTCCATGGACATCGATGAGTGGCTTTTTCATGCCTGCTCTGCTTTTCAATTCTCTGAGACGCCAGACCTTCTCACGTTTATACTCCTGTGAGGACTCCTCATTTAAAATGACAAATGCCCCCGCTCACACCTCACCCAATATCTTTATCCTGAACATCGTAACAAGTCCTTAAAGCTCAGAAAGCTCCGCTCACCTCCCTGTGCTCTGAACCTGACCTTTGGCCTTCGGGAATTTCTGACCTCCTTGAACTCACCCTCAACTCCTTCCCCTTGGAATCGCTGTGTACTCTCCCCCAAAGCGTGTGAGAGAGAGAGAGAGCGAGAGAAAGAGAGAGAGAGATAGGGTTTGAGGTCTTTTTACCCCTTCTTCCTGCTCTCAACTGCCTTCCTGCGCACACAGGGAAGACTATAAAAGAGGAAAAAGTGCAAATAAAAATCATTTTTACGAGATGGTAGGAGGAGAGGGCCCCCTCCCTGTGAGCCTTGTCACATTTGGATTTGACCCTTTGGTACCCCCTCTCTCCTGAGCAGCATTGGGAGTTTCGGCAAGGACATGCCCCAGCCAGTCAATAATGAGCAATGTCAAATAGACTGCCAAAGGCACACGCACACTATTTCCAATTTACAAAATAAGCACGAATTGGTCAATCATTTCGTGATTTGCAACTTGAAAACCTGTTGAAGTTGGAATATCAAGTGAACGTTTATTCCAAGTATGTGACAATGATAGATTTGACGATGCTAACACTTTTCTCTTTTTTCCCTCACTGACTATTTTCCCCATTGGATGACGGTCATTATTGATAAGCAGTGGTTCAGTATCAACACTGATCGGTTACTGTGTCAACACGCATAAAAGTATCGGTCGTTGAGATGAATCAGGGCGGCTACAGATGTAATCTCTCTCTCTCTGATCTAAACTACAGAAGACTTGATCTAGGACAGACAGAGGTCACGAAGTTATCCCCACAAAGAAAAAGAGACACCTTGCTTTGTGATTAAAACAGTAAATCTGATTAGCGCTCTCCGTCCTCATTTTTTTTTTTTACAAGGAGTCCACAATGTGTGGGATCTTTCCCCCCCCGGTTTCTTTCATTCCCCCTCACCAGGTGCACCCGTGTTGTATGTGAAACCCGATCATGGTTAAAAGTTCCAGCCCTAGAGAGGAAAAATGCTTTTAGGAACTTTTAAAACTGTGTTTAACAGTGTATTTTTAGTGCCCACTAAAACCTATGTGTTACACCACATGGCTGAGGTGGTGGGAGATGCAGAGGCCTGGGGAGAGAAAAAAGGGGATAGGCAGGGTTACTTCTTTTCCCCTTGTCAACAAGGATTCTCACGTTATTATACTCTTTAGCTGACACCAGGCCTTGTGTGTGTGTGTGTGTGTGTGTGTGTGTGTGTGTGTGTGTGTGTGTGTGTGTGTGTGTGTGTTTTATGTTTCATACACCTCAAGCCACCCTAGTTTCCCCAACAGGATTGCACTTCCTGTTTTAGGATGATGAAGCAGGAAGTCAGATTTCATTCGGTTTTGCTTTTTACTGCAAGGGCATTCTGAAGAGATGATCACATGCCGCCAGTGAAAGATCCATCAACACAGGATCATGTTGATATGAAAATGAAAGTCATAAAAAAAACTGCTATCAAGATGTAAATATTTATGACTGTATTCTCTGACATCATATTGGCAAATGGACTGTGGACTTTGCCTTGTGATGGCGTTTGGCACTGGTGACTCGTTAAAGCTTAGAACTCAAGTAACTTCACACTTACAGCTCAGATTTTGTGTGAAGAAAAAACAAACAAACAGTTAAATAGGATGTTCTGGTTTATCTTTCTGGGCACTTAGTAACAGCCCCACCTCCTATCTCAATGTGGTGTTGTCTCCTCTCCTCTCGTCTCCTCTCCTCACTTCTGCTCTCCTCTAGTCTCCTCTCATCTCCCCTCCTCTCCTCTGCTCTGGCCTGCTCTGCTTTCCTCTCATCTCCTCTCCTCTGCTCTCGTCTCCTCTGCTGTGCTATCCTCTTGTCTCCTCTCCTCTGCTATGCTCTCCTCTTGTCTCCTCTCCTCTGCTCTGCTCTCATTTCTTCTGCTCTCCTTTCCTTTCCTCTGATCTGCTCCCCTCTGCTGTGCTCCCCTTTCCTCTCCTCTCCTCTCATCTGCTCTGCTCTGCTCTGCTCTCCTCTTCTCATCTCTCCTCTTCTCATCTCTCCTCTGCTCTGCTCATCTCTCCTTTCCTTTCCTCTCCTTTCCTCTCCTCTCTTCTGCTCTGCTGTGGTCTGCTCTCCTCTGCTCTCCTTTCCTCTCCTCTTCTCTATTCTCCTCTGCTCTGCTCTGCTCTCCTCTCCTCTCCTTTCCTCTCCTCTCTTCTGCTCTGCTGTGGTCTGCTCTCCTCTGCTCTCCTTTCCTCTCCTCTTCTCTATTCTCCTCTCTTCTGCTCTGCTGTGGTCTACTCTCCTCTCCTCTCCGTTCCTCCCTTCTCCTCTCCTCTGCCCTGCTCTCCTCTCCTCTCCGCTCCTTTCCTCTCTCAGTCATCCTCTCGGTGACCAGGCCATTGACAAGGGATCTCTTGACCTCTTCATACCTGCTCTTGTAAAAGCAGCCACAGGGGGTCCCGACAAGTGAAGAAATGGAAGCCATGTGATACAAGACAGTGCCTATAAATATAGCTGAGATCACAGGGGCACTTAATGCAGGGGAGGGCAGACTGCTTTTTTACCAGCACGTCTACAACATCTTAAAAAGGCCCTGTCGTGTCATATGAAACCAATAAAACCCAAACACTTCCTCACCAACAGGGGAAGGCCCCCTAACCTGCCACAACTCACTACCTGCCAACCTTCCAGACCAGTCTGCCTCCATGGCACGTCCATTTTACTCTTCTTTGTGTCTTTGGCGCTTCATCTTTGTTTCTCACCATCCTTCTCACTCAGTCTCTGATTTATTCACTCTCAACCGTTTATCCCTCCACGCACTCTTTGAATGCCCGGTAACCTCCCCCCCCCCTCTCTCATTCTCGCTCTCTCTCTCTCTCTCTCTCTCTCTCTCTCTCTCTCTCTCTCTCTCTCTCTCTCTCTCTCTCTCTCTCTCTCTCTCTCTCTCTCTCTCTCTCTCTCTCTCTCTCTCTCTTTCTTTATCTTTGAATCCTTTAAATGCAGGCAAAGGAGGATACATTTGTGGCAGGAAATGGGTGCTGATTCATAGCTTATGAGGATTAAGGTCAGGAGGAGTGGCTAGAACTCCTTTGAGGAACTACAAGAAAGCAAAAAAAAAAGAGTAAAGGGAATGAAAAAACTCCTTCACAAGGTGAAGGCAAAAAAAAAAAAGGCAAAAAATACCAGTTGACCTACACTGTCCTATACCCTACCACACTTTATTGTCTCCCCTTAGAGAATATTGATACCAAATTTGGGGGACCAAACATGACAAAATACACAATTATGTTTTCTAAATGCTTTTGAAAGTGTTTGTATTTATACCTGAATTAAATACGTTGTGGAAGTTGGAAGAAAATGCTTGTGACCTTTATATTTCCTTATATTCGCAACCCCGCCCAACCACATGGCACTGTGTCACCATGGCTACACCCTGAGCCCTTAAAGTGAGCACATCAACTTCATACAAACAAAAAGCTATAGTGAATTATGTCCAAAGGTCTACTACACACGTACCCCCAGAATTCACCATAACCAGAAGAGTTAACGTGACGGGGGCTGAATGGCCTGGCCGGAACGGCTCTGCCAAATGGGAGTGGAGGCTAGGGCTCCTGCTGGAGGCGCCTTAGGGAACCTGCAGCAGTGTGGGGGTAGGATGTGGGTTGGAGAACCCTTTGGGGCCTTGTTTGGGGGGGGGTGGCTGGGTAGGAGGGTGCCCCCGCTGTGGGGGCTGGGCCAGTCCAACAGGTCGGTCCAAGTCCAGGTGAGCAGGTTTGAGGCAATCCACAGAAATGTGCTCCGGCTTGTCACCAACATTCATGACAAAGTGCTTGTTCCCGGTCTCCAGGACTTGGAACTGCCCATCGTAGGGAGGCTACAGATGCCCACTGCAGACTTGCGGGGATGTGAGACTGAGGGAGGCCGTGTTACAAAGTGGGAAAACTCTGGCATTATCCAGAAGCATGGTCCATCTGGGACCCGCAGTGGCTGGCCATAAACCAGTTCAGCTGATGAGGACTGGAGGTCCTCCTTAGGTGGTCCTGAGGCTCAGTATTACCTATGGGAGGCTGTCGACCCAGCTGCTGTCCTTGAGGCTGGCCTGAAGAACAGCCTTCATAGAGCGACGAAACTGCTCGCACAACCCGTTGGCCTGCGAGTTGTATGCGGTGGTGCAGTGGAGCTTCACCCCTAGGCTCTCTGCGACTGCATTACAGAGTTCAGACGTAAACTGTGATCCCCGGTCTGAGGAGAGGTCAGATGGGGTTCTGAACCAGGTGACTCAGGTCCCAATGAATGCCTGGGATACCTTGGTCGACGTTGTCGATGACAGTGGGACAACTTCCGGCCATCAAGTGGTCCTGTCCACCATTGTGAGGAGGTAAGTAAAAGCATGGGAGGGGAGCAGGGGGCCCACCAGGTCCACATGCATGTGCTTGGGCCTCCTTTCAGACACCAGAAACTGTGCCAGGGGACTTTGGTGTGGTGGTGCTCCTTCGAGCACTGGCACTCCGCGCAGATGTCAGTTCAGTCTCACATCTATTTTGAGCCCGTGCCAGATGAACTTGGCCATCACCAGTCTTTGAGATGGCTTTTTGCCTGGGTGGGAAAGGCCGTGGACAGTGTCGAAAGCATGCCACCTCCATCCAATGGGAATGACAGGCCGGGGCTGACCTGCGGAGATGTCGCACATGAGTATTACCAGCGCTGTTGAAAGCCATGTCCTCTAACTGCAGTCCTGAAAGCTTGCACGTCGGCGGCCTGGTCAGCTTCCATGTAGGCATAGTCAAAACCCAAGTGGCAGAGGCAGTTGGCGATGAGGTTGGTTTTGCCAGCAACATGCTTTACAACTGTGGTAAACTCCAAAATGTAGAGGCTCTGTCGATGCTGGCGGGCGGACCACGGCTCAGCCAGCTTGGCCATGGTGAACAATAAGTGGTTTGTGGTCCACAAACACTTTGAACTGACTTTCCCAGACACGTGGGAGGAAAAGTCCTGAATGTATGGGACTGAGTAGCAGTCCGGCGTCATTGCATTGTTGAATCAGTGGTAATCACTGTATGGGTGCCAACCGCTGCCAGGCTTCAGGACCATGTTGAGGCATGAAGCCCACGGGCTGTTGGAGTGGCAAATGATGCCGAGGCGCTCTATATTCTCAAACTCCTCCCTGGTGGTGGTGAGCTTGGCCGGTTGAGGCGCCAAGCCGGAGCGTAGACCGGTGAGCCAGTGATGGTGATGTGGTGCTCCACTCTGTGTTTGGCGGTGGATGAGAAGGTGGGCTGCGTGAGGACTGGGAACTTAGTGAGAAGCTGGAGAAACTGGTCTGCATCGGAGAGCCTGCTAGACAGTCTGGTGGGATCAGTTTCGCTGAGAGTGCACTCATATGAACAGAAAGTGACAGCATCGAGCAAGCGGCGGTTTTTGACATCCACCAGGAGTCCATAGGCACACAGGAAATCTGCGCCGAGGAGGTGGGCGGCCACTTCCATGGGGGGGGGGCAAATCTGCAGGACAGGATGTCTACTCTTGATCAGGGCAGGATGCTCCTCTCTGTGCCTGTGTCGCATAGGAACTGCTGTCCGGAGATGGTGTCTTAGATGAACAGCAGCCTGCCAGTTCGACTAACACCCGTGTCCACGACTGAGCGCTGGCCCGGCGCTTCCCGCCACACTGAAAGCTGCATAAGATTGGCACTGCTGGGCCTTGTGTCCAAACTTCGCGTGGTAGAAACACAGACTGGGATCCCACCACCATTGAGGTGCTGATGCTGCGGCGGCAACTGTTGTGTCTCCACGCAGTGGTCGAAATGCTTGGGCAGTCAGTGATGGTGGTGTTGGCCAAAGCAGCCAGTACCTGAGAAGGCAGCTGTCGCAGAAACAACTGGACAGAGAGGAAATCGGGCTTGTGCTCCCCCAGGAGATCCAGCATCCTGTCCATGAGCTCAGACGGCGTACTGTCACCGAGGCCTTGTAGAGCACCGATGGTTAAGAGCCGGCTGGCCCGCTCAGCGTCAGACAATTCAAAAGTTTTCAACAGGTGAGCCTTGAGTGTCTCGTATCCATCCTGCTGCGGGGGATTTTTGAGGAGGCTCACCACTCTGATTGCTGTTGAACCTCCGAGGGCCGACACCACATAATAGTAGTTTGTGGCATCCGCGGTGATTTCCAGCAATGCGAAGAACTCCCAGAACTCTGGCAGCTTGAGAGAAACTGCATTAGTCGTCATGTTCGTGAAGAGCTGTCTCTGGAAACGTCCAGCAGACAAATGTCAGGGTCACCAGGCTGGAAGTCGGGAGAAAATAGAGACGAACAACTTCTCTCCTTGACGACCGTGTCGTTTTACGGCTACACCCTGAGCCCCTAAAGTGAGTACGTCAACTTCATGCAAAACAAGCTATGGTGAATTGTGCCCATAAACCCACTACAGTGTTTTATTTATTTTTTCAACTTTTTTTTTTTGCCACAGGATTGGTTAATGTGGAGGTCCTGGTAAGGGTCAGTAAGGATCCAGGAGATGGTGCCAAGTTTATCTACTCAATATGAGCTCACCCCATCGTAATCATGACGTTCAATGTGTTTTCAGATACCATGGCTTTCTTGTTATTGCTGGACCAAGCGTGTGTTATCAGAAGACACAGAGTCATCTTCTAAGCTGTATTAATCAACATTCCAAAGAGCCTCCATTGGCATCAAGCACTTCAAGTGATAGACGAGGACAGGCATTAACAATGAGGAAGTGATGTACTGTCCTGTGACCGCTATCATTTCTTGAAACGGCATTCCTTCCTCTGTCTTTCTGTTTACTCGTCTGCCTTTCCTACTTGCTGGTTTGCTTATATGTTTGCATGCCTGCCTGCCTGCCTGTCTGCTGGACTGCTTATCTGCCTCTCTGCTTGCTTGCCTGTCTGTTTGTTTGTCTGCATGCCCTGTCCCTCTGTTTGTCCATGTCTGCCCGTCTGGTGTGAAACTGCCCTGTGGTGGTGAGCAGAGCAAACATTCTTCTGTAATGTGAGAGTTTCCTGAATTCATTGAGATATATCGCAGGCGGGTTCCACAATCATTCTCCCGGGTGTTGACACACTCTTTTATTTCTCATATTGGCTGTTAGACATACGGCGTTTTCTGAAGAAAGTTAGAGTAGGTGCATATTTACTGTAAAATAGAACGACACTGTACATTACATATCCACTTTTATCTGTGGAATATATATATATATATATATATATATATATATATATATATATATATATATATATATATATAAATTTGCTTCCTGTGTGTGTGTGTGTGTTTGTGTGTGTGTGTTCGTTCGTGTAATTGTGAGAGCCCTCTCATGGGTGGGATCCCTTCGTGTACACAGTCCATCATAAGGAACGTCAGCCAGCGATGGTGAGATCCTGAACTCTGCTTCCCTGCAGCGACCACCCCGCGTCACATGCACGCTCACAACATGCAAATACGGAAATCCAATCATGCAAGTTTGGATGCAGATCTGCTTACTAACATGGAAAGTTTCAATCCTAACTAGTACATTATATATATATATATATATATATATATATATATATATATATATATATATATAAACACACACACACACACAGATACCTTGTCTTGAATTTGCTTCCTGTGTGCGTGTGCGTGCGTGTGCGTGTGCGTACGTGCGTGTGTGTGTGTGTGTGCGTGTGTGTGTGTGTGCATGCGTAATGCGCTCAGATTATTCTGTCTTCTGTATCTGATGACCACTTGGATAAGCAGTCCACCCATTACCAGAGCAGGCATTATGAGCTCACAGGAAGGAAACAGAGGGCCTGCAAGACTGTCCTCCTCCGTAATGAGACATCTGCACTGATCTTGTACGGTTACCCATCAGAACTTCACAACAGACACAGTCCACACATGTACCATTTCAGAGAGATCCTCTGTCTGCACACACATGAAACGAATTTATGAATACGCACATACACACACATGCAACAAAAAAGAAGAAAAAAATATATAATTTTGATAATTATGTGTTTATTACAGTGGGAAATTAGACTAAACAACCATTTTGTATTTCACCCAGAAGAATTGGCTTTGAGCATTGTAAACTTTGCTGAAAGAAGAGGACTTGAAGACCGTGAATGGATGGCTGCAGAGTATACTGCCCTCGACCGCTGGACTCAGAGAAGGAGGAGAGGATATGGTGAGTCTTTAATGGATTACTACTCAGACTGTAGCGTGATGAGCTCAGGGTTTCCATAGTGGCCTGTCAGCTCGTTCTTACGCGGGATAAATGCTCCACAATCAGGGCAGACCTGACTGGTTCCTAGCCCTGCTTCATATTTTCTGCGCTCATTTTCGCAACGAAATTCACAAATGTTAAGTTAAAGGAAACGAGAGCACTTGGTATGAATACAGTTAGGAAGATCATTTGGGATTTAAACTAATGATTCATGCGAAGGACTGAAAATTGAGAGCTCGTACAGCTAGCGTCAATCTCCAAAAGCCAGTATTTAAGCAGATTTCCCTTATTATTGACCATTTCCTGAATGCCACCAGTGAAACGGCTCTCACTAGTCTGTCTGAGAGATCCCCAGGGACACGTGCATAAACGCGCCGGCATCCCATCGGCTACGCACACACTGCGAATAAGCATAACTGGGTCGCAGGCCATTAAATCAGACATTCATTTACACCAAATGTCCTGCACTTTGTACTTGTTGCCTTCCAGATTGCTTTCCGCCATCTTGCCCACATCTGATGAGTTTGGGTTACAATTTTGTACTGTCCCCTCTGCACTGATTAGTGACACTGGTGGAGTTTCGCAGCATTGAGCCTACAGGACAAAATGAATGAGACTTAGCGCTAGGGTAGCGTAGCCTACCAACACGGGGATCGCCAGTTCGAATCCCCGTGTCACCTCCGGCTTGACACAACTGGCCGTGTCCGGTGGGAAGCCGGATGTGGGTATGTGTCCTGGTCGCTGCCCTAGCGCCTCCTCTGGCGCCTATTCTTGGGGGAGGGGGAACTGGATCCTCCCACGCGCTACGTCCCCCCTGGCGAAACTCCTCGCTGTCAGGTGAAAAGAAGCGGCTGGCGACTCCACATGTCTCGGAGGGGGCCATGTGGTAGTCTGCAGCTCTGCCCGGGTCGGCAGAGGGGGGTGGGGCAGCGACCGGGACGGGCCGGAAGAGTGGGGTAATTGGACGGGTGCAACTGGGGAGAAAAAGGAGGGTAATAAATAAATAAATACATACAATAAAATAAAAATAAAGGGCCCTCTTCTTTCAGGCTCCTAATATTACAAGCTACTAACCCATGCATGTATTTATGTGTCACTTACTCCTCTAATATTCCTTCAATAGCTTTGATGCTTAAAACTCCGCCAGAAATATGTTTGAAAAATGAGTGGTCGTCAACACCGGTGCCACCTCTGCGGGTACTTGGTTTTTAGGGTAACTGGGTTGACCGAGGATGTTTAAATCAGCTGAATACGCCCAACATGTTGGGACTGACTGGATGCTTTCTGACAGAGGTTTTAATGGACGGTACGGCGCAATCGAACTCACAATAATGGGGCTGGTAGATTGTCTGTTTGACACATGCTCAGGGCTGTCTACACTTGTCACATGAGATACGCATGAGGCAACGGGATCGGGACAGCCGCGAAAACACGGAAGAGGGCGGATGTATTATTCACATTGACAGCGATGGGTGGAGGATCATCTCTCCTCTCGCCCCTCTTTGTCTGCGGGACAGCACGAGCTTTAATCAGGCCGGGGCCCGTTAATGAACGGAGGTGGAGAGTGTGCTCAGGAGAGCAGGAGGAAGAAAGAAAGCAATTTCTGGAAATGATTACCGACTCATTTCCTTATTCGGCCTTTGAAAAGGGAGAGAGAAGGAGGAAAAAACCCACCGCGCTCCAGCCTCATAGGTCCTCCACCCCGTGTCCCTGCTCTTGACCCCCCCCTCCTCCTTCCTCCTCCCTCCCTCCCCCATGCACATATACATGGCCCTACCACCGCAAACCCTCCAAGTCCTTCTTTCCTCCATTGCTAATCACTCCCAACTTGCTATTCCACTTCCCCCGCTTTACTCCGGAAAGCGTTTCATTCTTTCTTTCTACAAATCATTCCCCAAAAAACCCCCCAAAAAAAACATCTTTCCTTCCTCTCCGTCTTCCCCTCGATTTCGCTCTCCTTCCCTGGGCTGTGTTCTGTATCATTGTGGCGCTGAGGGCCCCACTTGTAAACATTTGGCCCACGAGATCAAGCTGGGTCCTGTCTCTTTTCATGTCTGGGCCCCGGCCTGCTCCGGCTCTTGTCTCGCTCAAGTAGACGAGGCGGCGAGGACTGAAGTTAATGGCTGGAAATCTCCAACTAACCTCACCCAACAGCTGTTTCTTTAGTCCTCTTTTACCCCTCCTCTCCTTTATCCCTGTTTCCCCTTGCTTCTTTTTTTTGGTCCTCTTCGCTCTTTTGCTTGCTCCTCCTCCATTCAAAAGAGATGGGGAGGAGGGAGGAGGGGAGGGGAGAGGGGAGGGGGGGCTGTTGATTAAAAAAAAATACTACAGCATATTTTTTCTAGAAATTGGCTTTTTCCTCCTACAAGTAAGCCCTGTGCCAGAAGAGGTAGAAGGAGGGAGAATGGGAGGGAAAATGAGAATCTAAAGCCCCCTTTTTTCCCCTCTCTCTCCTCTCTCTCCTCTTTTCAGTAAAAAAAAAGAAAGAATGGGGGGGGGGCTCTTCCATTCGAAATGTCTTTCATTTTTTTTTTTGCAATGCAGGTTCAAAGGCACTAGAAGATTTGGGCCCTTGGTGAGGGTTTGGGGCTAATGATGAGTGGGGTGGGACAACGTCCCATTCCAAACAGCTTCCTGGCCTATTCTCCACAGCGCCTCTCCAATTTCTTGGCTGAAGAAGCAAGGCCTAATCCACAAAAATCCACACTGCCTGCAGGAAAGCAGGGCCCAGCCTTCAAGTGGGTGGAAGCACAAGCTGAGTGGAGGCGGCGTGGTTAACTGTTGAATGTTAGCGGCCTCCCTGTTTAGCTTCCTAGCAAAGGCATGACTCAAAGGTCAACATCTTACTGGGTTTTCTGTTCCCTCCTTTAATGGGTACACTCACCACCACGACACGTGCTTATCACGGAGGATTTCCATGGCATGTCTGTCATTATTTACTTTTATTTTTAGTAATATTAGCTTCAAATCACTTTAAAAAGGCACATTAAACTTTGAATATTGAGACGTTATATAAGCTGTGCAAAACCCCATGGTCCTTTAGTCTGGCTGAGAGATGAGACTGGACTGTGCCATCCCCAGACACCCTAATGCCCTGGAGAGACAGGTGACAACCTCCCATCATGCCACATCACGCCCTCTGTGTGTCGGCACCGGGCTTAATTTGGCCTGGCAAGTAAGCATTTAACCTGGGCCTACATAAAGGGACACTCAATCCAGGCCAACTGGCACACACACACACACACACACACACACACACACATGAACACGCACACACGCACACATGCACACATGCACACACGCACACATGCACACACACATGCATGCACGCATGAATATGCACACATGCACACATACAAACATGCACACAGGCACACACACAAACACGCACACATGCACACACACACATACATGAACACGCACACATGCACACACACACACATGCATGCATGAACACACACACATACACACACACTTTTACATGCACCTATTCAAAAGCACATAAACAAGTCACGTACACGCTCATTTACATAATGTGCACCAAGCACGTTACAAAAAACGGACAGCAAAGACACACACACACACACACACACCCACCCACAAATGCAAAGTTTCAAGCACAACATGCAACAGACAAACACCTATACACCAACACGGCAGATAAAATCAACTCGAATAGTAATGTGCAAATATGCTCGCATGCACAAAGCCACTGTCCCCTGTTTGTCATGCTGATGCTGGTCAGGGGCTGTGAGGCCTGATGAGCGAGATCACAGCTGACATGCCCTGCAAGAAAGCATTTGTTGTTTACCCCCATCACACCTACCTGCTCCTTCACGACTGCATTCCCCTCTTCTCCTCTTTCGTCTCTCCATCCCTCTCTCTCTCTCTGTCCTTCTTCCCCCTTTCCTGAGCAGATTAAAAAAAAACAAAAAAAAACAAACAAGAAGCTTCACTCGTGGCTCTGCCTCCTTTTTTTTTTACCCACCAGCTCGTCTAAAACAAGCACCAGCTCCCACTGCCACCCTCTGCCCACCCGCAGACGAAACCGGCCTCCTTTTTCCCAACCTCCGTCCATCCCCAAACAAAGGGCTCTCTCCTCTTTTCTTTTCTTTTTTTTTCTTTTTTTTTTTTCCTGCAATGTCAGTCCTGTCCAGCTTTTCACTTACAATTAGCTGTGGCGGGCTTCGCACTCATCAGCTGTCGTGAGTTTAGCACCCAGTCATGAGGGGCCTTGACAGATCAGGCTAAGGCACCCTGACACCACTGGTGTGAAAGAAGATTCTAATTCTGGATAATTAGCTGACGAGCGCATGCAAGAGGAGAGGGGGAGGGGGGAAGCCAAGTAGCAGTGTCGTAAGCACTTTTTGTCAACTTACCCCCTCTCTCTCTCTCTCATATCTGTCTGTCCATCTCCCCTGTCTCCTGCTCTCTCTGTTTGTCTGTCTCTGTTTCTATTCACCTTCTGTACTTCACCTGACCTGTTTTGCAAGTTTTGCCCCACATAAAATGTGCTTTCTAACGAGTAGTGAGAAAGAAGCCAAGAATGTGAGATGTTTTTTTTTTGTTTTTTTTTTTTACAACTTTTTTTTCTTGATGTATTCCCCTTTTTCGTCCTGGTCGCTGCTCCACCCCCTCTGCCGATCCCGGGAGGGCTGCAGACTACCACACGCCTCCTCCGATACATGTGGAGTCGCCAGCCGCTTCTTTTCACCTGACTGTGAGGAGTTTCACCAGGGGGACGTAGCGCGTGCCCCCCCCCGACCAGGCGCCCCAACCGACCAGAGGAGGCGCTAGTGCAGCGACTAGGACAAATACCCACATCCGGCTTCCAACCCGCAGACACGGCCAATTGTGTCTGTAGGGACGCCCGACCAAGCCGGAAGTAACGCGGGGATTCGAACCGGCGATCCCTATGTTGGTAGGCAACGGAATAGACAGCTACACCACCGGAAGCCGTTTAACAATGTTTTAATACCTTACCATACTAAATGCATGGGGATATATTTTTCAGACTCAGAGCCAGTTTTTTTTTTTTTTTTGGTGTAAATTTTACAAAATGAACAACACACATTACAACAAATGCGAAGCAATGTAGAAGTGCACATATGGAGTGTGGCTAACATGCACGCGTGTCTCATTTAAAACTACAATCGGTAAGATTTGGAGTTTCTTCATCCGTTTGAGACGTGCCGACACTGTGGCACTTCTGCTGAGCACTTAATCAATATTACAGTCGATCAGCCTTGCAGCAGAGCTGGGTGTAGAGCCAGAGAGAAACAGACCTGTTGACACTGATGTACTTGGACTACAAACAAGGTGGAGCAGCACCAGTAAGGAGCCCCCCCCCTTCTAAAAACGCAGCCCTCCTAACACAGCCTAACGCAGGCGGTCTAACTACAGTCCTCAAACTACATTGCCACGTTATTCTACCGTGGGGTCGATTGTCTGACAGAAGAATCGCCATATTGGCATCACACTTTCATCTGTTTCCCTGCTGGACTTGTTTCAAATGTGTGTGTGTGTGTTCGCCAGTTCACACGGGGATCGCCGGTTTGAACCCCCGTTTTACCTCCGGCTTGGTCGGGCGTCCCTACAGACACAATTGGCCGTGTCTGCGGGTGGGAAGCCGGATGCGGGTTTATGCCTGGTCGCTGCACTAGCGCCTCCTCTGGTCGGTTTGGGCGTCTGTTCCGGGGGGGGGGGATAGCGTGATCCTCCCACGCGCTACGTCCCCCGGGTGAAACTCCTCACCGTCAGGTGAAAAGGAGCGGCTGGTGACTCCACATGTATCGGAGGAGGCATGTGGTAGTCTGCAGCCCTCCCCGGATCAGCAGAGGGGGGTGGAGCAGAGACCGGGGAAAACAAAGGGGGGGGGGTTGAAAATAAAAATAAACAATGAAACGGAGACTGGACAGCATCTCCAACTATGGAAGAGAAGGCTGTTAGTGTCCCGCATGGGCGCTTTGATTCCTTTGTTTATTGTATCAGCTAATCCAGGTGGGGTGGCGCATCGTTGACAAATAAACACTTTAGCTATACTGTATTTCATATCGTCACCTTCTTAAAATAATGGCCTAAGTCTTTTCAAGTTTTTCAAAAAACAAGAATAAACTGAAACAAATATAGAATATATGATATTTCTTAATCATTTCACACTATACGGTTATGACAATATATGAGTATTGACATACAAATAACGCTGTCGAAACCTCCTATACTGAAGTTTAAGGAGAACTTTGCAGCACCACACTGACAAACACCTACATCGATGGACCAGTTCACCACCGTGCACCCAGACCCGCCGTGCACCCAGACCCGCCGTGCACCCAGACCCGCCGTGCACCCAGACCCGCGGCAGACGCGCGCATATTTCTTGGAACCTAAACTGACACGTGTTTATTTACTGGTGTCAGTGTGTCAAAGTATCTTTAGCGCGTTGGTCTGTACAGACCGCCAGGACCCTGTGCGCCCCTGGTGTCTGAGCTCAGCCTTTCCAATAACGAGATTGGTTTTGCTTTTGGCGTTTGTAGTTGTGTATGTTATAAGGGACACATTTATACATGAAGTGCTCGCTTGTGCAAGATAATATGCGGTGAATGACAAATATACTGGATCAAAGAGACACATACACGGACAGAGAGCCATTCAACACACACACACACGGACACACACACACACACACACACACACACACACACACACACACACACACACACACACACACACACACACACACACACACACACACACAAAGAGCTAAGCCCAAGCCAAGTGCCAGGGAGCCTAGCTATCTTGGAGGGAGTCTTGACATAAGGCCGGCTTAATGCAGAATGACATTTGGGATGTCAGATTCTTTGCACCACCGGCTGGGTGGTTAATGGCCATTGGAGGCTCCACGGAGACTGATTGGTGTAGGAGGACAATGTGACCCCTTCATCTGTGTGTGTGCGTGCGCGCGCGCGCACGCGTGTGTTTGTGTGTGCGCATGCATATGTGTTCGTGTCCCTTCATTTCCCCACTGATGGGACTCATCAATGACACCTTCATGTGATGGCTGGTTGCACCATTGACCCAACCAAATAGACATGCCATTACGCTGGTCACATCAGACATCCCTGCCTTTACCCCTATAAATAACTCTGGATGTTTGCTACCAGTATAAACCCGCTGTGTGTAACAGCACCCACTCCGGTCTTTTTTCCTCACCGTTTATTCACTCCAGCTCTCTGGTCATACCATCACATCTACTGAGCCAATGGTCAGTGCATGTCTCTATGCTCTATGACAGACCATGGCCCGGCAGTTAAGCCCGGCGCCGCGGCCCCTGTGTGCTGCATGTAAAGTGGGTCCAACTAAGTGTGGTCAAGGTGGGACCCAGCCAGTGGCTTGAGCCAGACACAATGGGCAGGGCCGGGGGTTTTGAAATGATATCTATTACTGTTAGTGACAGCGGTCTCGGACGGCGTGCTTTGATGCTCCCCCAGACTGACAAGCCGAGCCGAGTGACGCTGATGGCTGTGGGCACAAATCAGAATCGCTTTACTGCATCGGCAGCACCCCGGCGCCGCTCCGCTCTCCAAAGCCCCGGCCCCAAATCCTCACCCTTTCCTCGCGATCCCGGAAGCTGAGGGTGGAAAACAGGTAGGGACCGGGGATGAGGGGAACAGAGGGAGATGAAGGGTGAGTGGTGCGGATAGAGAGCCGCTGTGTGTGTCACAGAAGGAAGGGAAGAGTGAGCAGGTGAAACGGCGAGAGACACGGATGGACGCAAGAAGAGTGAGAGAAAGCAGAGAAGGAGTGTGGTAATCGTCTTCGAGAGCAAACACGAGGACTTTAACTTGTGACCTTCTCTCTTCCAAACTCGTGGCCACCGTCTCTGTCAGCCTCGCGCGCTTTTGCTCCTATTTTCCTCTCCCCTCTTATAGATGACAAATCCATCGACGTGCAACAGATAGTAAGATGAGTAGGAAAGAAGAGAGATGGAAAAAACCGGTGACTGTGCACAGATAAAGAACTCCTAAATGTTCGAGTTCCTCCAAAATCAGCCATGCCGCTGAGGCAGAATTCCCAAAGAGGTGAGGGAAGGAGCTTTTCCAGACTGTTAATATTTCTTTGGACTGTACAATTTCCATTTCCATCCATAACTGAAAACATCTTACAATAGACCTTTTCCCCCAGCGAATCACTCCACATATCCTGTTAGGTACATTTAATCATAGTATCTCAAGTGCAGCAGCACATCAAGCTGTATTTCCAGGCAGCCGTCCTTGTTCTTAAGCTGTCCTTTTCCATTGCCACTCTCTGTTGCCTAGTGGATTAAAGCAGCGTTTTATGTAATGCTGGAGCAGCAGTAGGGGCAGTCTGCAGATAATACTTCCAGCTTAATAGGGTGCTTTGTTTATTTGTTTATGTATTTGCATACAATGTGTGGAGTTGCCCATACATGCAACACAGTAACAGTCAAAAGTACGTATGAACAAATATGAAAGCAGTAGGAAAAGCTCGTTTGAACGTCCACGTGTACATGTGCGCGTGCACACACTCACACACTCACACACACACTCACACACACACACACACACACTCACACACACACACACACACACACACACACACACACACACACACACACACACACACACACACACACACACACTATACTTGTGAGGACCCTCACTGACTACATTCATTCCCTAGCCCCTAACCCAACATTAACCATTAGAACTACTTGTCTAGCCTCCCATCACTGGACCGGGCGTCCGGGTAGTGTAGAGGTCTATTCTGTTGCCTACCAACACGGGGATCACCGGTTCGAATCCCCGTGTTACCCCTGGCTTGGTCGGGCGTCCCTACAGGCACAACTGGCCGTGTCTGCGGGTGGGAAACCAGATGTGGGTATGTGTCCTGGTCGCTGCACTAGCGCCTCTTCTGGTCGGTCGGGGCGCCTGTTCAGAGGTGAAGGGGAACTGGGGGGAATAGCGTGATCCTCCCACGTGCTACATCCCCCTGGTGAAACTCCTCGCTGTCAGGTGAAAAGAATTGGCTGGCGACTCCACATGTATCGGAGGAGGCATGTGGCAGTCTGCATCCCTCCCCGGATCGGCAGAGGGGGCGGAGCAACGACCGGGGCGGCTTGGAAGAGTGTGGTAATGGGCCAAAGTACAGTTGTGGAGAAAAAGGGAGAAAAAAAAGAGCAAAAATAAATAAATAAATAAATCGACTACATGTGTAACCATAAACCTTAACCTTAACCTAGGTTTAACTGTAACTTAACCTAAAAATAACCCCTTAAAGAAGTGAAGTTTGGCCAAAATGTCCCCACTTTGCAAGAAGGCCTTCACTCTCTCGGTTAAAAACTCAAATTGGTCCTCACAAGTATAGCTGAACAAGTACACGTACCGTACCGGCACACTTCTATAGCCAGGCATAAACGATGATGGGAAGTGAGTCCGGGCAGGCCAGTGTGGCGTCTGACTTTGTGTATATACTATGTGTGTGCGTGTATGTGTATGCATACGTGTGTGTGTCAAGGACGCTTCTCAAGATCTGAGCACCAGCACGCAACTCCTCAGCAGCGGAGGGAGACGAGAGAGGTAGCACAGCCCACTCAGCTGGAAGGCCTCTGGCCACCATGCCAGCACAATCACTTCAGCACATTTGGACCCCCGTCGCTGCCTGCATCGCTCTTTCCCTCTCTCTCTCTCTCTCTCTCTCTCTCTCTCTCTCTCTCTCTCTCTCTCTCTCTCTCTTTCTCTCTCTCTCTCTCTCTCTCTCTCTCGCCTCTCCCCCCTACCCGCGTTTATTTCTGTCAGCTTCCATATTCTTGTCTTCACAGCGTGTTTGCCCATACTTGGGAGACGTTTGGAGTCTGTGCAGATGAGGCGCGCCCAGTGTGGGGACCCCTGGTAAGATGGTAAACAGGCACACCAGCTTCAGCAGGCAGGCTCCCAGATGGAGCCAGGGCCTGGGGACATGTCGGAGTCAGACCTTCCCCTTATCTTTATTTTCTACAGGGAAGATCAGTAGGTCTGCTTGGGTCCTGGTGTGACACCGCCTGTCCCATATGATACGCCGACACAAGCACCCATCCCCTCCCCTGCGGTCATACGGCCTCCATATGCACACATCACTACAATGAGGCTACTTCAGTGAAGGGCCCAGCCTTCCCGATATTGGGGATATTATCTGGAAAGATCGTTGCCGATAGACGACAACAAAAGGGCACAAGGACATCCGCTGACTATGACCACTACCAACAAAATACCCAGCAGTGCTTGGGGTGGATATAGTACGTGGTTATATTTTACTGTAAAGTATAAAATGAAAAAGCCTGGAGAAAAAAAATGAAAGAAGAAAAAAGAAATCAGGGAAACTCAGTGCTGTTTTGTTAGGTTTTGTTTCTTTCACCCTTTTTCCAGTTCCTTTTTTTACATGACACCCAGGGAAGGGTTTGACCATGTGATTTTTCACGGACAACCAAGGCAAAGGCAAGATGTAGCAAGGTGTGAAACTGTGGTCAATAAATCCCACACACACACTGGAGTGGTGTGGTGCTGTTGTTTCTTCTGCACACTGGGCCCCTGAGTAACCAGTAGGCTGGCTGAACATGGCCGCTGCCGGTGAAAGAGCCCCTCTGCGTCACTGGTGTGTGCAGTCCTCACGCACTGCATGCTGGGGAGGGAGATCAAGTCTCGATACGTTGTGAAAGAGAACGAAATGTTAAGAAAAGTGTGCTGGGGTGTCTGGGTAGCGCAGCGGTCTATTCCGTTGCCTACCAACACGGGTTACGCTGGTTTGAATCCCCGTGTGATCTCCGGCTTGGTCAGGCGTCCCTACAGGCACAACTGGCCGTGTCTGCGGGTGGGAAGCCGGATGTGGTTATGTGTCCTGGTCGCTGCACTAGCGCCTCCTCTGGTCTCCTCTGATCTTCCCACGCACTACGTCTCCCCGCCGAAACTCCTCACTGTCAGGTGGAAAGAAGCGGCTGGCGACTCCACGTGTATCGGAGGAGGCATGTGGGAGTCTGCAGCCCTCCCCGGATCGGCAGAGGGGGTGGAGCAGAGACCGGGGCGGCTCGGAAGAGTGGGGTAATTGGCTGGGTACAATTAGGGCGAAAAATTGAAAAAGAAAAGAAAAGAAAAGAAAAGAAAAGAAAAGAAAAGAAAAGAAAAGAAAATGGCGTTGATTTTCTGATCATCTTTTTCTTGTGTTTGGAATTTGGGAAGTCCCTCGTGAATATATAGAAGCAAAACACAGCGGATAAACTCATAGTTTACATACTCAACTTTGATTTGGCATAAATGTTGCAGGAGCACGTCCTTCACAAACAAATTCAACCACATAACCCCTTCATGGCATATCTGTAACCAGCTTTCAGTGTGCAATGGAAAGGCCCTACTGGACGGGCCGCTATGAGCCGGGCTGTTGCTGGGATTGAGGGTCGTGTAGCCGCTCTATAGCCCCAGCTTGGGGTTGTCACGGCCCATCAAGACAGTTGTTAATTAGGGGACCCCGGTTCAATCGCAGCACATATCACCGAGGTCAAGGCACTGGGAGGCACGAAGCGTAATGAGCACGTGAACCGCATGGGTGCAGGACAGAGGTAGCGCTGGGGGGGGGGTAGGGATGTAAGAGAAGAACCCTAACCCTAAGAACAAGTAAAAGAATGAGTGCACAACAGAAATAGCTGTCCTCAAAAGGCCAGTGGTCTGTAACCCTCATATCTGCGGTGCTCTGGCCAGATTGTACAGCTGACTGTATAATCAGTTAAACGTGTCGGAGTCGCTGCGATCTCCTGTATCCTCTTTCTGTGCACGAGCCAAAAAATCTCTCTGCCTGCCATTTAACGAGATGAGCTTGTGGAGGCCAATGGGAACTGATAACTGACATCCTTGTAGGTTTCCTCCTGCTTCCTGCCCAAATACACCAGTTAGGGGAGGTGCAGCCCATATATATCGAGCTGCCCCTACTTCACCCTCTGATTTACAGTGTTGAGCTGTGGCAGGCTTCATCAGCGGAGCAACATAGGCGGGATGACAGCCAGCAGACACCAGGTCTTGGGGAGTGATCAGGTTGTTGCGCTGCCTCGACTGGCTTCATGTAGGCTCCGCCGGCTCTGGCTGCAACCCTGCAAGGAAGAAGTAAGCTGACAGGATTAAACCTTTAACACACCGTTAGGCTTCATGAATGCATATTCTAAAGGCAAAGAAATAACAAGAGACTCAACCCCTCCCCCCCCCTTTTTCTCCCCCAATTACTCCAGTCTTCCGAGCCGTCCCGGTCACTGCTCCACCTCCTCTGCTGATCCGGGGAGGGCTGCAGACCACCACATGCGGAGTCGCCAGCCGCTTCTTTTCACCTGACAATGAGGAGTTTTGCCAGGGGGACGTAGCGCGTAGGAGGATCTCGCTATTACCCCCCAGTCCCCTCCCCCCGAACAGGCGCCCCGACCGACCAGAGGAGGCGCTAGTGCAGCAACCAGGACACACACCCACATCCGGCCTCTCACTTGTGTCTGTAGGGACGCCCGACCAAGCCGGAAGTATCATGAGGATTCGAACCGGCGGTCCCCGTGTTGGTAGGCAACGGAATAGACCGCCACACCAGCCGGACGCGAGACTCAGTTTTTACGGCAATCCCACCCAAAGTGTAAAACGTGGAAAGACATCCGAGTTACTAGAAATTAACCAGTCATTGCCATTGATAGGGTTTCAGTGCAGCGCTCGCTCTCAGTAAAAAATAAAATGAAAACTCTTGAGACATGAGGCATAGAATTACAATCTAAATGCTAGGAAAATGAAAAGAAAATGAATGAAAGCGAAATAAAAATAGAGCCAAGCTGCAAACAGGGAATATAAATGTGGTCTTTCAGCTGCTGACAAAATGTTGTGCAGGAGAGAGCCAATCAAACGTATAGGTACAGGAACCACCATGGCAACCAAAGAGGGGGAACGGTAAATCAGTGAAATCAGGAAACAAAAAAAAGTCACTATATAATTGAGATTGAGACAAGCACTTTTTTTTTTTAAAATGTGAAAAAAAGTCAAAGTTAAACATGTATAATGTTTGGCTGACTAGAACTACTGACATGAATTTAATCAAGTGTTGTGAAGACATCTACATAAAGACTACAGACCAAGAAGACAGACAGTGAAGGAACATAAACATGCAAGCATACATGCATGCACCCATACAATCACACACACGCACACGCACACACACGCGTGCACACACACACACACACACACACACTTGAGGATGTACTCAACAGGAAAGAGAGAATGACAATTAGTCTTAAATCGTGCCTCTATTCATTGAAAAGGTAGTTTAGAGTGTTTGTGTTTTGTCTTAATGATGTGTGTTACACGTGCAGGCAATTATATTCCTCTTTTATCATTGTTCCCTTAATAATAATAATAATAATAATGATAATAATAATAATTAAGAATGATTGTGATGATGATGATGATAATGTTAATGATTGTGAAGGCCACTCCCCCCGCATTGGAATGACGAATTTGTTGAGCATGATATGATGACAATGCTCACCTGTGGTTAATGTGACTTTTTGCTTTATTGTGGATTTGCATATCAAAATGTTGCTATGGTGATTGCGATTGATGCTGCTATCGCTGAAACCACGTAGCTTCCATGTTGTTTGAATCGTTGCCTTTGTGTTGTGTAGTTATCTGAGCTGTTATGATATTGGTGTTATTTTATGTAACTGTCTGATGATGTTCTTTCAATAAAAAAACACACAAAACAAAACAAAACAAAACAAAACAAACCAAAACATAGATTTCAGAGTGCCCCAGGGATGACATGGTCCGTTTTCTTAAAGTCATGAGGGGGCTGAACACAGGTTTGGAAACTGCAATAAAAAAATATCCATATAGGCCTAAAGTTCTTTCAATACACTTCCAAGTGTGACACACATAGAAATTAAAGGAGTAGAACGGACATCCCCCTTTCAAATCCACATAGCAGGGTGCTCCTCAGAGCGGGGGCCAACTGACTTGCGGCAAGTATCGGATTCTTATTCTTTTTTCTTTTTCTTTTTCCTTTTAGGTCGCAGACTCACTGAGGTGAGGTTTTACACTAACGACCACACGAGCAGTGGAGTAGTATGAGCCTTTTTGGCCCCATTGATTTGTGCTGTCACCATAGCAATCGCCAGTTCAGCGTCCATTCTACTCTTATTCAATTTCTATGTTTACATAACTCCCACTGACATTGAACACAACCCCAAAATGCGTTCCTACAATACTTGATAGAATATCCTAAACAAATCAACTTTTTTTAAATAACCCCCCCCCCTAAATGCAGTGTAATTTATGCTTTGGCTGCAGGAAATATTATATATATTCTGTAGATACATATTTTTATGACCCTGTTTACAATCCTGTTTTCCAAACCGCAATCTCAAGCTGCATGACGCGGCTCTTAGAAATTTTATTTTATTTTATTTTTTTTAAATATTAGTGTATTTCCTAGAACTGGAAGTTATAAGTACTGAATTGAGAGTCGTCGTCTTTGGCGTCTCTCGTGTCCGAGGATCCATTCCAAGAGATTAAGATGTGCGCTTGAAACGAAGATGGCTTGACAGTCCAAGGTGAGAATAGAAGAGACTGGAACAGCGTGGACGGGGGATAGTAGGGTCTGGACCCGTTCCTGCAGCTCTCTGTTCTTGGCGGATTTTTCGGCAGCAGCACTTTTCTTCTGCATGTGTTCGTTTGTCAGTTTCAGCCTTGATGGAACCAGCCAGGCAGGCAGGCAGCTCTCCAGTGTTTTCGATTTTCCGCTACTTTTTCCCAGTTGTTAGGGTCGATGTTGAAGGTGATCAGCGTTCCCTTGATACAGTCCTTGTAGCGTTTTTTTTGGGAGCTCCTCTTTTTCTTTGACCTTCAATCAGTTCGGAGTATAGAATTTGTTTCGGGAGTCTGTCGTTTGGCATGCATCCTGTAGATGTGGCCAATCCACCGCAGCTGGTGATGTTCAATTGTCGTCTCGATGGAAAGGAGAGTGGCTCTTTTGAGAACTTGATTGTTGGTGACCTGTTCTTGCCAGGAAATTCCCAGAATAGTTCTTAGTTTTTGCCGGCGGAAGCGTTCTAGTTTATGGATTTGGCACTTGTAGAGGGTCCAGGCTTCACAACCGTACAGTAGGGTTGAAAGAACTACTGCACGGTAAACCATGATTTTGGTTGATGTCTTGAGATCACAATCATAGAAGACATGGTGAGATAGTCGGCCAAAGGCAGTGTGGGCAGATTTCAGTCTGTTGGTGATAACCAGTTCTAGACGGCACATTTCTTCGAGGATACTTCCAAGGTACTGAAAGGATTGAACTTGTTCTATAGGTTGGCTATGGATGGTGATTTGAAACGGAACTCCTGGAGTATCCTGAGGCACAACAGCAAGCATTTTGGTTTTCTTGGTGTTCCCAGAAAAGCAAAACGTTTCGTAGGCATGAACAAAGGTGTTGGTGATCGACTGAAGACCTTCTGGAGACATGGCAGGAGCAGCATTATCATCGGCATATTGAAGCTCAATGATGACGTCGGTGGATGTCTTGATCTTAGACTTCAAGTGCTGGAGATTGAACAGGCTGCCATCGAAGCGGTAACAGATGTTGACTTTACCGTCGAGTGGCTGATTTGTCTTCTGCAAGAGAGCAAGGTATATGGAAAATAACATAGGCGCTAGAACAGAGACTAATAATTTTTGCCTACTTTGAAGCTTATTTTCCTGATGAAATGCAATATCTTTCTTTTCAGACCTAACCCCAACCCAGGCAATTCAGGCCTCATACTTGTAGCAGTGCCCTGGATGGTCAGCAGGAATGCAATATGTAAAATAGGCTTATTTCAAAAACAACCCAGCAAAATAACTTTAATTTCATGTATTAGGCCTCCAAAGGGTTCAGCCTTGGCAGGGGCCTAGTTTCAGAGAGCCCTTTGAAGCAGCACATGAAATGAAAGTTATTGTTTGTTTGCTAGCTTGTTTGTTTGTTTGTTTTTAGAATAAGTCATCTTTACATATTGCCATTCTGCCAACAACTCAGGTCATTACTACACGTATGGGGCCTGAATTGCCTGGGTTAGGGTTAGGTCTGAAGAGAAAGATCTTGCATTTCAGCAAGAAAATAAGCTCCAAGAGAGGCCAAAATTACTAGTTTGTTTGTAAATTAGAAAACAAAAGTCACTATTTCCACAAAAACAGACAAAAATAAAAAATCTGAAACCTTTCACTTCTTGTGTTGGGCCTCCAAAGGGCTCTCTGAAAGTAAGCCCAGGCCAAGGCAGAGTTCATGAAATGTGAAAATTAAAACTGTGAAAATTAAAACTTTTTTGGTCGTAGGACTAAACCAAATACATTGTCGGAAAGATAACAACCTGTAGAGTAACATTATTTCAGTCTGAAGATTGTAAATGGCTCTTACTGAAAGATATAGACCTCTGAAACCTGATGTCAGTGCATGTTGTAAGGCTTGTCATTCAGCAACAGAATAGGTTACAGACATGGAACCAACTTTTATAGAGAGCTCTTGACTTCAGCTATGTGATTATACCCATATGGATATAGACACCAAGTGGGAGTGTTGTCAAATATGGTCAAAATTAATTTCACCCAATTAACAACTAGATATTCAAAATCTGATTACACAAATGTGTTCCCATCCCCCTAAACCCCTCATTGTACTCTCAATTCAGTATTTACAACTTACAATTTCAGGAAATACACCAATATTTCTAAAAACTACAATTAATAATAATTGTATTTATACAGCACTTTTCTAAAACAATGTTACAAAGTATTTTACAAAGAAATGAAACCAGACAAGGCAAAAATAAGAGTAAGACCAAATAAGTACGAGCAAATATAAAAACAGTATAAATAAATAAACAAACACAAATATCAAACATCTGTAAAAGCTTTCATAAAAAGATTTTTTAAGACGAGATTTAAAAGAAGCTAGAGACATTGTTTGTCTTAGTCCAACAGGAAGAGTTCCACAGTGTGGGGGCTTTAACGGCAAAAGCCCGATCACCCTTTGTAACAAACCGAGACCTAGGGATAGCCAGCAGGGCTCCATCTGCAGATCTTAATGGTCGAGAGGGCATATACCAGGTCAATAAATCAGAAATGTATGCAGTAGAAAGACTATTTAAAGCCTTAAAAGTGAGCAATAACTTTTTAAAATCACTTCGAAATATAACAGGGAGCCAGTGTAGGGAGGCAAGCACAGAAGTGATATGGTCATGCCTCCTTGTCCCGATAATGAGCTTAGCAGCGGCATTTTGTATCAACTGCAGACGGTGGAGGGAGCTCCTCCTGATACCAGAATAAATTCCATTACAATAGTCAAGCTGAGAATAGATAAAAGCATGTACAACTTTTTGCAAATCGGCAATTGATAAAAATGACCTAATTATAGAGATTAGTTTGTGCTGGAGAAAGCATGACTGAACAACATGTTTGATTTGATAATCAAAACCAATGTTAGCATCGAATATTACCCCAATATTCCTAATAGCCTTCTTAGGCTACTTGATAGACCACCAAGATTAGTAACAAAAGGGCTGATGGACTGAACAGAATGACCTCGGACCTTTTCATTACTTCATTATCCATACTGCATATCCTTACTCAGGGTTGTGGGAATGTTGGAGCCTATCCCAGCAGTCATTGGGTGGCAGGCGGGGAGACACCCTGGACACACACACACACACACACACACACACACACACACACACACACACACACACACACACACACACACACACACACACACACACACACACACACACACACACATTCACACCTAGGGACAATTTATAAGGCCGATTCACCTGACCTGCATGTCTTTGGACTGTGGGAGGAAACCGGAGAACCCAGAGGAAACCCATGTGGACACAGGGGTAATATGCAAACTCCACACAGAGGACGACCCGGAATTACCCCCAATGTTGGACTACCCCGGGGCTCTAACACAGGACCTTCTTGCTGTGAGGCTACCGCGCCTATCACTGTTACAGACCTTGGACTGTCATCATTGAATTTGAGAACATTTTCGGACATCCAGGACTTAATGTCAAAGAGACAATTGTGACATTTGCTAGGGAGCTAGGATCTGTGGGTGTAGTGGCATGTGCAACTGAGTGTCGTCAGCATAAAAATGGTGAAGCACATCGTGATTTTGAATGACCTGGCCAAGGGCATTGAGGAGAAGCATATCCTGAGTGGCTAAAATGTAGGAGACAGACTCAGAACTGTTTCCATTCAACCAGCATGATTTATTTACAGGGTGTAGCTACATTTGAAACAACAAACACATATGTACAAAGCAACTTTACTGAACAAAACTCAGCTCATAATAGTAGAACTTAAATTAACAGCACATGCACACATCTACACCCTGACATCCTACCTCCTAACAACTCCAAGGCTACTGCTTAAATCCTCCCTTGGAGTTGATCAGCAACACCTGAGTTCAGGCTGCACCACTGTGGCAGGGAAAGCCAACACCTGTTAACAATTGAGATGGATGATGGGACAAATGGTGTTTTCTCACCCACTTTGTCACAGGCAGCATGTTTGAAGAAAAGAGAAAGGGCCAAGAACTGAGCCTTGAGGGACACCACAACTCAACGGAGACATCAAGGAAGTAGAGTTAACCAGAACAACAGAAACATCTCTGTTGGTGAGGTAAGAGCATAATAAGCTAAGAGCCAAACCCCTGATGCCAACCAAAGTGCCTAGGTGATGTAAAAGGATGTTGTGATTGACTGTGTCAAAGGCAGCAGTTAAGTCTAAAAGAACTAAAATTGAGCATTCACCTCTGTCTGCAGTCAGCAGTAGGTCATTGGTGACCTTAATTAAAGCTGTCTCGGTACTATGAAGTGCTCTAAAACCAAGACTGGAAACTGTTAAAAGGATTATTAGTGTTCATAAAAGAAATCAGTTGAGAAGAAAGTGTTCTCTCCAGAACCTTAGATAGAAAAATCAATTACGAGATTGGTCCGTAGTTACTTAGGGAGAGGGGATCTAAATTAGGTTTCTTCAGCAATGGGATAAAAATTACATGTTTAAAACTGTCTGGAAAAGAACCAGACGCCAGGGAATTATTAAGAATTTGCAGAATAACTGGGCTGATGGATCCTTGAGTAGCTTAGTGGAAATGGTGTCTAAATGCAGGAGGAGGAGTTCATATTGGAGACTGTATTCTCTAACGGTGAAATTGTAATTGTTTGTAACTGGGTTTAAAGAGGCAGAATTAAAATGGGGGAATAGAACGAATGCAAGAGCCTGGCTGGATTTTGGAACTGATATTCTCCACCTTATTTACAAAAGAGTGAAATATTTTTCGGACAACTCAACATCAGGTTCAAAAGGAGAAGTGAAGGAATCATTAATAACAGAACCAATTACCCTAAAGAGAACTTTAGAATTGTGGTTATTTCTTGATATGAGTTCAGAGAAGTACGCTGATCTTGCATCATTAACTGTCTTCTGGTAAATAAACATTTGGTTTTTAAGGGTGTATGTGCTGATTCGGACTTGTTGACCTTCCACTGTCGTTCTCATTTTCTATGGAGTCTTCTAAGGGCAAGAGTGTGATCATTCTGCCAGGGGAGGTTATTCGATTTTTGTTTCCTAGTTTTAAACAGTGCAATTTGGTCGAGGATGGATAGGCACTGATCATTGGATGAATTTAACAGTGCATCTGGATTGGGGGGGGATAAACAGGGATTAAAGAATGATGAATTAAAAGCATCACAGAATTTAACTGCAGAGTCAGCATTGAGAACGTGAGAGCGTATTTTAGGATAGCGACTTGGAATAACGAGCTATAGTGGGACTTTGAAAATGACAGCTTTATGGTCAGATACAGACACATCCACCAGATTAATTCCCTTGAGCTGTGCCATGTGGCTTGATACAAATTAGTACCAATGTTGTAGTTTTCCGGTTCGCAAAGTAGGGTTGTAAATATCTACAGAATATATCAAATATTTCCTGCCGCCAAAACATAAATTACACTGCATTTAGGTAGTTTATTTGAGTGTACAAATGTTGATTTATCCGGGATGTTTTAGCAATTATGAAGAAACACGTTTTGGGTTGTGTTCAATATCAGCGGGAGTTATGTAATGCTTCGAAGTGTATTTAAGAAGCTTGAGGCCTATATGTATTTTTTTCATTATAGTTTCCAAACGTGTGTTCAACACCCTCATGGCTTTACTTAACTGCCCCTGTGTGCTTAGAAATCCAAAGAAGAAGGCAGAATATGTCATGGCATTCAAAAATCTGTTTTATTTATTTATTTATCTTATTGAAAGAACATCATCAAACAGTTGCATAAAATAATACAAATACCATAACAGCTCAAATAACTACACAACACAAAGACAATGATTCAATCAACATGTAAGCTACGTGGTTTCAGTGATAGCAGCATCCATTGCAATCACCATAACAACATTTTGATGTGCAAATTCACAAAAAGGAAAAAAGTCACATTAGCCACGGGTGTGTATTTTCATCATATCATATTCAACATATTCGTCATTCCAATATGGGGGGAGTGGCCTTCACCATCATTATCATCATCATCATCATCATCATTTATCAGGGTGAAAATTATAAAAGATGAATATAGTTGTCTGTTTAATAACGTAAAGTCAAGGGAACAATCTATTCCTTCCTTCAAAACTACCTCATTACATCAAAATGACAGTTATATCACACACAATTCAGTGTTTTTAGAGAACAAAAAATCATAATTAAGACACCATGATAAATTCAGTGAAATGAAGATAAAAATAATAAAATGAAGTTTTCTAATCAAGAAAATAACAACAACTGGCACTCATTGTGTCACATTTTTAGTTAATTATTTTTTATACGTTTATTAGATAGTGAGAGTGGAGGCAGACAGGAAATGGGGAGAGCGAGAGAGAGAGAGAGAGCGATAAGACATGCAACAAACGTCGCTCTAACCATTCAGCTATGAAGGCAGCCAATGTCCAGCATGTGCGTCCAACATGACAAAGGTAACTAATTGACTTTCCATTTTTCATTGTTTCCGCGGTGGTGGCACGTCATTTTAACACATTGCGTGCCACCACCACATATATAGCATGTAATGTGTTAATGGTGGTATTCGTCAAAATTAGTTGCAATATTAAAAGTGAGGAGAAAAGAGACATTGAAAAAGAGGCAATATGAAGAGAGGTGTCACAACCTGAACAACTGACCCCAAAAGTTCTCCTGTCTTGTTCTATCAGGACAAGATGACATGTCACGTCCCTCCTCAATTGGCTCAAACTTGTAGCCCTCGAAAGCCTCCCCACAGCCAATGTTTTCTGGCAGGTCGTAAAAGATAATTGCGTTGCCTGGGCTTTTTAAGAGTTAGCCAACGAGTGCTCCAGGGTGGTCAGGGGGACTTAATGTGTGTTTACTATGACACAGAGACAGCAAGACTCTACCTAGCCACCCACTAGACACCAGATAAGTCATCGTCTATTCCTCCTCACCAATTTAGGGAAGACAGGATGGGAAGGATGGGAAGAGATGAGCAACCATTTGAGGAGTACGCAGTGTATGATATGTGCAAGGGACTGTACACATCATGGCTGTCCGCTGAAAGTATGTGTGTGTTTCCCCTTTGCATGTGTGTGTGTGTGTGTGTGCGTGTTTGTATGTGTGTCTGGGCACTTGCAGGCCCAGGCCCGGCAATCTATGGGGAGTCGTCACCCTTATAGCGTCAGCCCTGCTGTAACTTCATTAGGTGTGTGCAGAGGTAATGGCACCGTCATCCAGGAGCTCGTAACATGGAGCCAGAGGTCCATCGGCTGCCTGCCAGCCTAGTCCGCACAGATACTACACTGGAATGCCTCTGTTTAAGGCCTAGATATATGGACAGAATTAGTGCAGCAAGAGTCACTGTAACTTAATATGGTACTGTGCCTATAACTGGAAGTGAGTACAATGGCAACAACATCGGGGTCAAATAAATGAGTGAATTCTCACTGGACATATATAATTCTGCGAGACCCTGTGAATAAAGACTGAGGGAAAACGTAGACAAAGGAATGTATAATTGGCTGCAAACTCCTGGACGATCCATACTTTTCACACCACAGATCTAATAAAGGATTTCCAAACAGTCCAAATTCTGCTGACTGACCATGTATGCTTACTGCTTGGTTGAAGTGATTAAACAGATGAGCAAAATGTTGCTGTACCTTCAAAAATAGCACGATAAACTACCTTGTAAAACAACATAATGCTGAAATGCTGCACCCAAATGTGTAACAATTGATTCCAAGTGGAAAGGATTAAATCTTATAATGTTTTTTAATAGTATATGGTGTTTGTTGGTTATCACTCACTGTTGGACGCCAGCTAATTTGAGACCAGTGGTGAGAAAAGTGGCTCATACACATCAGAAATATGTTTAAGGAAGTGACATGAAATAGATATGATGTGTTTTACATTATGATATAATTATGAGAGCAGTCAGTATTATTATGACTCATCTCAAAACCAGCAGAGAGGGAGATAGATAGATAGATAGGTAGATAGATAGATAGATAGATAGATAGATAGATAGATAGATAGATAGATAGATAGATAGATAGATAGATAGATAGATAGATAGATAGATAGATAGATAGATAGATAGATAGATAGATAGATAGATAGATAGATAGATAGATAGATAGATAGATAGATAGATAGATAGATAGATAGATAGATAGATAGATAGATAGATAGATAGATAGATAGATAGAGACTGATTTATATTCTTGCCAATGGTGTTATTTGTTTATTTACAATACAATTGGCCTGTGCCCTGTGATGGACTGGCGGCCTGTCCAGTGTGTCTCTTCGCCTGCCACCCAATGACTGGGCTCCAGGCTCCAGGCTCCAGCATCCTCACGACCCTGCGAGCAGGATAAATGGTTTGGATAATGGATGGATGGATGTATAGAAGCATATCTGAATTGTTAAGACTACTCAATTATGCCTCTATAATTTCATACTTAGTTTCCAACTTCCCCAAAAAAACGTTCTTCTTCAAAACAACAGATTGCATTGCATCACACATTGATGCACTAAAAAAATAATAAATAAAATAAAAACAAATTGTGATGTATAACATATACAAATGATTATACAGAACATTCAGTAAAAACACATTATAAATGAGCTCTTTTCTCTTACAAAGAGCAATACACAATGGACCACTTGTCATTTCATGCTGCTTCAATAGGCTTGTAAGCTACACCTCATTTGAATAATGAACTACATACACACAGACACAAAGACACACACACACACACACACACACACACACACGCACACACTCATGCTCACACTTGCACTCGATCGAGCTGCACATGCCATTTTCAAGGAAGCCTCCGTTTATTTATTTGCTTTATGTCCAAACTTGCCCTGTTGTGATGTTGTTGTGGTGTAAGTAAGTCAGAAAGGGGCCTGAGGAGTCAAATTCATTTGCCAGGCCCTTTATTAAATCACTGGGCTCTACTCCTGGAGTGAGACTATCCCACAGATCTATGGTAATACACAGCCTGGGGGGAGACAATTCCATTAGTGAGAGGACAGAGGCTGTGGCTGATGGCGCTATAGATAGGACCTCCTCCATACTATACTACCTATTAGCTGACTAGCAGTCGGGCTGCTCAGCCTCCGGCTTTATAAAACTGATCAACGCCGTTTGCATGACTTGGAATGGCTCCCCCCTCCCCACCTCCCCCCCCCCACCCCCCATACTTGAACAGTTAGCAGGACACAAACTGGAGCCGTCATGATCCGGGCAGATGGCTGCTGTCTAGATTTGCAATATGGAGCGAATACAGCAGCCGAGCTCATCGAGTGCATCACTTCCATAAAACAAACCACGTTAAAGATAGTCGAGAATCTGTATGTTTTTTTTTACAAGACTTTCTCAGGGCATAAAAGTAAATTGTCCTTTAAATTTCCGAGCTGACCCTCTACAAAGTTGGGTTAAATGTCCATGTTTGAGAATAGGCCGGGCTTTGTTAAAGCCTGTGATGAAAGTCCAGCACTTTTGTTTTTATTGTCCACTCTCCACCAGGTGGGGCGTTGTGTGAATTCTAGAGAGTTGTGGCTGCCGTTTGATCACTCTATAGGAGACTGACCTGTCACTAAGTGGTGGCAAACATGGCCCACACACGGCGCCGTGAGCCGCTATGTGTGTGTATATGTGTGTATGGGTGTGTATGTGTGTGTATGTGTTTCCCACACACAGCGCCACATACCTCTCCAGAGGAGGCAGGTCACAACGTGTAGGAGTGTGAGGATCCTCAATGGCTGTTTAGCCATCAACAGCTAATATCAGCACCGCTGATTTACAAGGAATTAGACTGGTTGGCAACTGGACTTTGGACTTCACACATTATTTTCTCATATGTTCTGTATTGGAGCAGTTTCACTGGTTAGGATTAAAAAAAACCCAATAATAATTGCACACAATGGGACAAAAAGTATGTACAGAAGAGGATAAACAAATATAACAAGAAACACGTTTAAGAAAAAAAGAAAGAAAAAAAGGAAAGGTCACAATAGAACCCATTCAAGTAATGTTGGTGTATTTTTAGAAAAAACCTGGAATTTATAACTATAAAAGTATTATAACTATAAAATCTCTTGATGCATGCTCAATAATCCAGGTTAAAAAAAATCAAAGAAGGTTGAATCAGTTCATCTGGATACAATGTTTATTGACAGATACGTTTCAGCAGAAGAAATGTATCTGTCAATAAACGTTGTATCCAGATGAACTGATTCAACCTTCTTTGAAACAATAAAATCAATTGTAACACATCAGATTGTGGAATCAACAGCCGCATTTGACTCGACATAATTGGCAACTCTGGTGTTCAATCACGATTTATTGATGACATTGGACTTAAACCACTCATGATTTATAGGTTCCTTATAATACTGACTACACGGTGAATAATACAAAAAATATAATTAAACAGTGAATAACAAAAATAAGATCTTAATACTAAGCCAATATAGTACCAGCATGCACTATACGTATGTCACAATAACTAGCATGACACTGGCTGGGGTTACCAGCCGGAGTGACAAGGGACCAGAGGGAGTCCCCAGAAACTCTGGAGACCCATGACAGAAGCATGGTGGCAAGTGATGCTGCTGCCCTCCTTCATCATTCAGTCCTTATGACGCACAGGTCAACACCCTCAGCAACAAGACAAGACAAAGATCACGCACCATGCCGGGCTAAAAGCGGTGATATGCTCTACCGATGCCAACTCTGATAGAGAGCATCTTCTGAGATTGCTGCTGATCAGCAACCAAGTGACTCATAGGTGTCAGATTGTATATAAGAAAAAGGGCAACTTCCTTTTTCATTGCAAATAGTTTGTGTCCAGCCGCGCAAATTTCATGTGCAACTCTTAGAATACAATAACGGCTTTTTTACAGGTAATCGGGTCTTTTTTTATGTTTGAACTCAGATTCACCTTCAACACCGTGTTGAGAAATGTCAGTGTGGTGCTAATGAAGACTGTTTGTTTTTGGTGTTTGTTAAATCCATTTGTTGGAAAGGCGCAGCGCAAGCTGCAAAAGCACATTTGCACACTTGCACACATGCTTGCACACACAAACACACACAAACACAGTTTTGCTCCCAAATACAGACTCTTCACACACAAACGGACACACACACACACTACTTACCCCTTTGACCAACTAGAGACCAGAAAGACATTGACATGACCCAGATAAAAGGCCCAAAGTCTTGCCTTCACAATTTGATCAATTTGCAGTTTCCTCACAGTTGCAGCCACCGCGCTGTCCCCCACAGCTACTGTGCACCCCCCTCCCCCTCCCCCATGCCAAGCCATGCAGACACTGCCCTGCTCACCACAGAAAGATGCTCCGCGTTTCTCCCCTTTTCTCCCCTTTTCCCCCCAAATCACCACTAAGCCAGCCTGATGCCTGCTGCCGGGACACAAACGTACTCTTGTCCCTGTCATCTCTAAGCAAGCACAGACAGGAGGGAAAAAGGCTGACAGTTTGTCTTGTACCATATGCCACATGGCAGCAAAGCCTAACTGATATGGCCAGAGTTTGGGCCACTGCCAAAGGGTCTTTTTTGATGTATTTTATTCTCTGCGTCCTTGCATGTGCTTGTATCTCGGGCGGAAACATGAAACAAAATCACTGTCTGGCCCTTACCAGGCTAAATTTACTGTCTAGGCCCATGCAGCGCAGGGGGCTGCTTTGATCGTTATTTGTGCAATATTTCAGACAGGCTCATGATACGTCTGAGGAAGCCACTGATAACTTAGATAGTCTCTCAACAGCTCGTGTGAGATTTACTTCTCTACACAGCCTTCAAGGAAACGCACCAACTTCTCCACAGGTTTTTCTATTAAAGAATATGTAAGAAAAAATGTAAATATATTGATTGAAATCTTAGCTCGTACAATTGTGCTATGATCAGATTAAACAGAGAGACGCCGAGTACAGTAACAATATGAGCATTTTTCTTCGTAGCATTGTCAAAAGAACATAGGCACGTTTCATGTTACAACATTAGCACACATTGGGATAAATGGACAGGGGACAATAAATCATTACATCCAGATTAAGGGGAGAGAGCAGGACATTCAATCGGAATCAGAATCATGTTTATTGGCCATGTATAGGTTTGCACATACATGGACTTTGACTCCAGTTTCGTGGCTCTCACAGTGTACTTAACATAGAATAACAACACAACAATCTCCAGATATATACACAAGGATTGACTATATACAGGCAAAATAAGAGGCGATAAAGTGCAATGGTGCAGAGAATATATCAGACATGCTGAAATAGATGTTAGCTGTTACATCGTGTGATACGTTGGTCTTTTTTACATGTTCTCCATATGTTACAGGCATATTCAATCAAAGTTTGTTACTTTAAAATTTGATCAAAAACAACTTTTTGGAATAGTCTTAAAAATCTTCACATAATGGAAATATTAATCACATTGGGTCGCACGGTGGTGCAGTGGTTAGCACTATTGCCTCACAGCAAGAAGGTCCTGGGTTTGAACCCCAGGCCATCCCAGGTCCTTTCTGTGTGGAGTTTGCATGTTCTCCCCATGACTGCATGGGTTTCCTGCAGGTGCTCCGGTTTCCTCCCACCATTAAAAAAATACATGCATGTTAGGGTTAATACTTCTGCCTGTGCCCCTGACCAAGGCAATGGAAAGAAGAACTAGAGTTGGTCCCCGAGTGCTGCACGGCAGCTGCCCACTGCTCCTAGCTACACAGCTAGGATGGCTTAAATGCAGAGATTAAATTTCATTTGTATGTATGTGCAAAATGACTAATAAAGAATATTATCTTCTCTTCTCTTCTCTTCTCTTCTCTTCTCTTCTCTTCTCTTCTCTTCTCTTCTCTTCTCTTCTCTTCTCTTCTCTTCTCTTCTCTTCTCTTCTCTTCTCTTCTCTTCTCTTCTCTTCTCTTCTCTTTTCTATTCTATTGTGGTGAGTCAGGCATGACACTCCAAAGGTCCACACTTCCATTAAAGCAACCTAGCTTGGCATGATGTTGTTGTCAGTCAACACCTCACTGACGTGCCATTCTTAGCAGTAGCAAACCTGAAAGTGGGACAAAATGGCTGCCATTGCGCTCGAATGGTTCCCTTCTCGCTCCTGTGCCTGGTCCAGCAAAGAATGGGAGGTAGAAGGAGGAAGGAGGGATTTGATGAAAAAAATGACAGGTGAATGACAGATGCCTTGAGGGTCTAGAGGTGGGAGAGAGAAGAAGGAAGGGGCGTGCGAGCCAGCGAGGTGCAGCGTGGTGCCACAGGTTAAAAGATGCCAGTGTGGAGGATTGACACACCTTGATGGCACTGGCAGGCAAATGTGACACAGGTGAGGAGCAGGACTGAGGGCCCTTCCAGGCTCCTCACGGCTGCCTCTTTGGTTCTGTTGGACAGATGCACAAGGAGGTAGCATTGTGCTGAAGACACACACACACACACACACACACTCACACACACATAGCCAAACTATCAGAGCTGTAAGCTCTCACTCTAGTGTTGCTTTATTGTGGTTTTGCAGTAGCGACTTTTAATCAAGTAGAGATATATAGCACAAACCATATCTATTTTAGCATGACATAAGAGCTGAGAGTGATAGGGGAGACAGAACACCCGTCTCTTCACACTACCTATGATAGAATTGTTGTCAGACATTTACACAGAATCCTGAAGGACCCTTCACGTTCTACATTCTGAAGATGAACTATAACCTTCAGGTAGACGTTACAGAAACAGCGAATGTAAAAACAACCCACTTTAAGCTTCTCACAGAAGGTTGAATCAGCTCATCCGGATACAATGTTTAAATGTTGTATCCGGATGAGCTGATTCAACCTTCTTTGATTTTCTTACCTGGATTATTAAGCATGCATCAAGACACTAAGCTTCTTTTCCTCCCAACTTCTGTAACAGTACTCAACGAGTAACCAGCCCAATCCTTACTTATGCAGCATCTCATAAGTAAATAGGCACTGTTTTTCTTAGTTCTATGCATTATGAACTATGGTTTTATGGTTTTTATAATTTTCTTCCTTATTCTCATGTATGTAATTTTTATCTCACAAGGCATGTGCAGTATTTTACATAGCTTCCTGTTTTGTTGTAATTTATTAATGTGCAGTATCTTACAGATCTTCTTTTTCTGTTGCAATTTACTATTGTGTCTTTGGTGTAACACTGCATTGTTTTGTTGGCTATGTACTGTATTTAAGTTGATTGCAGCTGTGTTTAGCACAATTGCCCATGTCAAGTTTTCCCTCAGGGACAATAAAGTATATCTTATCTCATCTCATCTCATCTCATCTCATCTCATCTCATCTCATCTCATCTCATCTTATCTTATCTTGGGTGGCACGATGGCACAGTGGTTAGCGTGGTAGCCTCACAGCAAGAAGGTCCTGGGTTCGAGCCGCGGGGTAGTCCAACCTTAGTGGGTCATCCCAGGTCGTCCTCTGTGTGGAGTTTGCATGTTCTCCATGTGTCTGTGTGGGCTTCTTCCAGGGGCTCCGGTTTCCTCCCACAGTCCAAAGACATGAGAGTCAGGTGAATTGGCGATACTAAATTGTCCCTAAGCAGTTAAGACAATGGATGGATGAATCTTTTCTTATCTTATCTTTTCTTATCTTTTCTTATCTTATCTTATCTTATCTTATCTTATCTTATCTTATCTTATCTTATCTTATCTTATCTTATCTTATCTTACACATTATATCCCAACACTGTTGCTATCACTAGCCGCCTTTGCTGCCTTTGATCACTCTGCTCCCCATTACTCTGTAGCATTTTGGCACTAATAACATCCATAACTTTAACCACAACCTCCCTCTTTTTTCTTTTTTTCCACGCACTAATTTCCCCCCCATCGTCCCTCTCATATGTTCCATGAGTAGTGCCCCAGTGCCACTTAACTAAGTCCCTCTCTCCTCCCTTCCTTCCTTCCCTCCCTTCATCAGTCTGTGGCTCCGCCTCCCAATATCCTTCCTAGCCCATGACCTTTACTTCCATTTCTGTTTTAACTTGTCCAATAAGCTCACCTTAACCTAACCTGTACCCATGTTGGGCTATTGCCATCTTAACTCACCGTTATAACATAAGCAAAGCAAAACCATTTTAATTTTATCATATCTGTACATTTGTAGTCTAAAAACTTTTTTTGCCATAAATTGGTATTGATTAGTAACAAAGAAGGTTGAATCAGTTTATCTGGATACAACGTTTCTTGACAGATACGTTTTAATGAACGCTGAATCAGATGAACTGATTCAACCTTTGATTTTCTTACCTGGATTATTGAGCATTCATCAAGGTATGGATTACTATTATTGTAATTAATCAGTATTATTATTGGAATTAATTGGTACTAATTGATGTTTGGTTCATCAAACTGGGAGCAAAAGCACTGACGGGTGGAAAATGCTGCAACTTCGCTTGAGCTGGACCACATGGTACCCTTAATATTGCCTCTACACCGAAGTCAGCAAAACAACAGATCATGTGAGTGTTGCCGTGCTGTTGCTAAGATGCTATAAAGTACCCGTCACAAAGTGGGAAGAAAATGACTATTGATTAATGAAAATTATTACAGAGCAATTTTTTTTCCGCTGTGAGTGGCGATCAATGAGACAAGCTCAGGATAATTGTCAATTGATATGGCAAACGTGCATAACATTATCAGAGGGGGTGGGTGACGGAGAGAGAGAGAGTCAGCAGTAGAAAAGTAGGTCAATCAATAAGTAAGGGAGCTGAGTAGTGTGGAGTCCTGGGAGGGACATGGGGAGTCCTCTTCCACTATATGATCACCAGAACAGCAGGGACCAGCCTATACACAGTAAAAGACATTTTATTAAAGGTCGTTTATGGTGAGGTTTCAGGGTATTATTACTAAAATTATATATAAAATATACTAGGGGCAGGCTAAGCTAACTACTAGCCCATGCAGACCGGTAGTTCTGATGACACCAAGGGCAGTCTGGCAGTGGCTTCACCTAGCGTTGACCTAGCATTTCAGTGTCATCATGTGGAGCATGGGGAGGTGTGTCGAAGGTGTCTGGAAGAGCTGGTGTTGGATCAGCGGGGGGAGCCTGGTCTGCTTTGTCCGGTGGGCCCAGGGACCACAGCCCTGCCCGGAGCTGCACCCGAAGAAGAAACACAGAGGGCGGTCTGACAGGACGCGGAAGCGGGGCTAGCTAAGCTAACTGCTAGCCCATGCTGACCAGCAGTTCTGACAGTCATCCTGCGTTTGTTCTCTTGGACAGTGTTTTTTTTTGTAGTTTAATATACGTATGTGTTCTTGTAATTTTTTTTATATGCCTTTGTGTTGCACTGCTGTGGGCTGGGGGAAACGATATTTCGTTTTATTTCATGTATGCAAGTACATGAAATGAAATGACAAATAAAGTGTTCCTGATTCCTGGTATTTTGCAAACTTTCTAGCTATCTAGATTGTTGGGACGAGGGGTCAAAACACACAATTAGTATGAATTATATTATATTAATGATATGAAATATATGTTATATGCATATTGTTCACTCCTTGTTACAGCAATTCAGTGGCGTAATATGAAATTCGCTTTCAATCCATTCCCATGGGGGGAACAAACCAGCAACAATACGGCATCTAAACAGCATCTAAAAAAACAATAATGCCTTTCCCCTATGCAGATAAAATATAAATTAGTTAGAAGTATTATATTTTATTCAGGGGCTTCAGTGGTTGTACCCATCTGCTTCACATCTCGCTAGTCAGTCATGTCATGCGGGGATGAGGAAGGAGAAAGGAGACCGTCTGATTGCCTGCAACCCATCTCTCTGCTGCTGCTGCTCCATGTCACTGCCACTCACCCGCCATCCTGACGTAGTCGTACCTCTCCACCTCCATTAACGTCACTCACGGCCGACACACTCGCAAATGGAAAATAATGTGTCCAGGCCTCTGAAATGAGGGACGAGGAAATGCTTCATTTATGTTTTAGGTGTACACGGACACTCAGAAGGCAGAACAAGAGGGGTTTTATTTTATTTAAAAAAAAGAGGTCATATCGAAAGCAAATTTCAACTTGGAGATGTCGGTTCTACATCGCGAAGACAGTCGTGGCCCATGAAGGTCAACGCACTTTTGTGTCCCACGGTCAGACACAAGATTCAAAACTCCCACGGAAACACCCACCCCAAAAGGCCAACCTGTGATATTACATTGATGCATGGCACCACTGAGGGTAATTTGAAACGTGAGGTCTGTTGATCAAGGTGCATTTGCTGCTTTACAGCCGGTGATAAATGTTCCCCCCCGACCATGATCCTGGATTGTCGGCTTGGGCCTCCCATCAGTGAATAGAGATGTTTCAAGCAGACTGAGTGGCATGCGGCATTAGAGATCGGCATTCTAAAGGGGTGACCAATTGGATCATGACCCATGAGGGACAGATATGGGCAAGGGATTTAGCCTCAGAGGTCACACGGGGGTCAAGGAGTGTCTTGCATTCCAGACTGCTAATCCTCTCCCTGCCGTCTGGAACGATGGCCTTCATTGCTCCACACATGCATGCATGCACCCACACACTTACGCACACACCCGCGCTCTGCCTCTTCGCCCCTGTGCCAGCAAGCGCCGGTTTTGGTTAGGGACTGGATAAAGGGACTTAAAATAAATGTCCACCCCCCCGTTCTGCCCCCCTCCTCCGTGCTTCACGTAGAAAAAGTGTGCGCTTTAGGTGCCCCCTCACACCACTGAGTTCCCTCAGCCCCCACTAGCCATTCAGTTTACTGCAACACCACCAGGTCCCCTTCCTTCCTTCCCACTGTGTTAATGTGTGTATGCATGCGTGAACTTGTGTTTATGTTTGGAAGTAAGCAGGTGTGTGTGTGTGTGTGTGTGTGTGTGTGTGTGTGTGTGTGTGTGTGTGTGTGTGTGTCCCAGCGGCTATCTTCAAGAATCTCCAGGGCCGTGTTGCCAGCCCGGACGGTCCCAGACAAGGCAGTGTGGGTGACCGCATAAGCAGAGGCTGCCGGTAGTAGCTGCAGGGTGGAAGCTTGGGCATCCAGGCCAGGGCAGTGTGAGCCATCCATCAACCTGTTGTGACACACGCCAGCCAGCCAGCCCTGCATAGCACTCAGGAAAACCCTCTGAAAACACTTACATATGACATGCACAGACACCCTATACAATGGAGACTGTACGCTCGACTGATATGTATGTCGTGATCCTGCTGACATTTACACCAAGGATTCCAGTGTGTGTGCGTGTGTGTTTGTGTGCACCCACCCACACACACACACACACACACACACACACATACACACACACACACACACACACACATACACACACACACACCCACACACACACACACACACACACACACACAACCGTGCTATTATAATCTTGCTCCATTTATGGCAGGGATTATATAAAACACAGAGGTACACGAGCAGTAAAATACACCAGGCATTAGGCTCTCACTGTTTGTGTTGGAGTGGCCCTCCTGCTGGGCCTTCACATGTACTCCCCCCCCTCACATCCTATCCCGCTACACTAAAACCAAACAAAGTCAAATAAAACACAGGCTAACATAATGTAGCAGCATGTCAGTGGTACGCCCCGGAGCCAGGCTGAAACATGAACCGCTCTGTACCAGCCATTAGGACGCGAGTAAATGCAGCTACGGTTTCTTCCTAACCGTCCGCACCTTATGTTATCCAGCGCGGTGCATATGTGTCTTTGTGCATGTGTGTATTTCTATGCCTGTGTGTGTGTGTGTGTGTGTGTGTGTGTGTGTGTGTGTGTGTGTGTGTGTGTGTGTGTGTGTGTGCCAGTAGTAGATTGAATGATGTATCCTGTGTAGCTGTGGTGTGCTCAGTGGGCCAGAGAGAAGTCCCAGCAGGGGACCGTTTCTCCCATGCCCCCCAGGCCACGACACTTCATCAATCTCTCCACTGGGAAAGGCCTGCCACTGGACAGCAGGGGTTTCACACACACACACACTACACACACACACACACACACACACACACTGCACACACACACACACACACACATGCACATGCTCAGCACATGCATTGCATTGCACACACACATGCACACGCACACACATTGCACACACACACACATTGCACACACACACACACACACACACACACACACACACACACACACACACACACACACACACACACACACACACACACACACACACACACACACACACACACACTAAGATGAATGAGAGGGCAGAATCCTACAAACCCGGCATTTTTGTCAAGGGTTAATTCTATATCTGCAAGGTTTTGAGGGATATTGTGCTCAGGTGGTTTTAAAGTAGTTTCACACTTCTGGGTACTGGTGTTCTGATAATTTCGCTTTTCCATTAATCAGGTTACTGAGCAGCATCTGCAATATAATTCATTATATGCGATCTCCTTCGGTTGGGCATCGCTGGTAATGAACAGGCCTTCCCCAAAGCAAGAAAAGGGCGGTTTCCATTTGCTCCTTTAGACTATGAAAGAGTTTGTGCTTTAGATTCAGAGTCAGAATATATTTCAGCTCAACCCCCGTACATCCAGACTAACGGAAGAGAGTCCTCTTGTGTTTCATTAAAATGTCTGACATCTCTTTATATAACCAGATTGCAAGAGATGAAAGCGAAAGGAGGTCTCCCTCCGTACACAGAATATTATCTGGTAGACTGATGTAGTGTTAATTCTCCAGCTAAACAGCTAGAAAGCTGGCGATATGTGGAAGGGTGTAGTGGCAGAGAATTCCTGCGCGGGATCCCATAATTGGCTGGAATGACAGTGATGAGGTGAGAGCTGATAACCGCTGTGCTGTAGTTTAGCCCTTCTCACGATATGCTACGCAACTGACCGGCATCACTATCCCACTCAGGATCTTGAAAAAGACTGGGAACCTACGTTCCTGCAGTGTGAGCCTTAACCCCCCCCCCCACCAACGAGCCGTCACATGGGGTTTTATTGTTGTTTAGTTCCTAGTTGGGTGTTAAGTTTGACCGATTGTCTTTTAATGGTCAGTCTGTGACAGTCACTCTCTCCGGCTCAGACGGCCACACAGAGACAGAAGTAAACAAACATGCAGAGACACCAGCTCTCTCTTTCACACACACACACACACACACACACACACACACACGCACACGCAAACACATACAGGCATGCATGCACACATGGCTCCTGACCCAAGAGAGAAAGGCTGGGTATAAAGATCCAGCGAAGGTGAGAAATAGCTAGCTTCTTCTTCTGTTGATGAGGGCTCCGGAGCTCTAAAACCATGCAGGGAATTTCTCGTGCCCCAGCATGAAACGGAGGATACCCTCTCATGTCTCCCATCTCAGACGTCACAGAGGCCCCAGCATTCTGCAATAGATGAATTTGGAGGTGTGTTATTATACACTTCGCAGGCCTTTACAGTCATCAGTATAGAAGAGGGAAACTACACTGCTGTACCGAAGAACTGTAGAAAAAAAGGGGGGAGAGTGATTTGGCATTTTATATTAATGGATGGATACATTATTTGTTCCATTTTACGTTATTAAATACAGTGGCTTGCAAAAGTATTCAACCCCCTTGACAGTCATCACTAATTTCTGGATTATAAACGATACTCACAAATCTGTTCCTGAACAATATTATTTTTGCGAACCCATAAGCTCTAACAGCATGTTCCCAAAGCCAAAATAAGTTAATGTTTCACTGACTTTTTAATGAATACATTAAAAACTAAAATATAGTGCTTGCATAAGTATCCGACCCCTTGTGCTCTGACAGCTCCAAGTTTACACAAATGACAAATTATTCCTAAAACAAACTTGGGTTAACACAATTGGACATAATTAGTGTGCACCTGTAAGATATTAAAGTAACGGTCTCATTTATGGGTGTAAAAAGCACTCTGTGTAAAGTTCATTAGCCGGGCGTGAACTCCATCAGAAAATGAAGACAAAGCAGCATAACACTGAAGTAAGAGACAGAGTGATTAAAATGCAGAAGGTGGGAAAGGGATACAAAACAATATCCAAGTGTTTGGATGTCCCATGGAACACTGTTGGATTCATTGTCAGAAAGTGGAAGCTGTATCACACCACCCAGAAACCTTGTAGGACAGGCCGTCCCTCAAAGCTAAGTGTCCGAGAAAGACATGGGCTGGTGAGGAAAGCCACAGATGATCCTGCAATCACTTTGAAGGAGCTCCAGAGGTCAGTGGCTGAAACTGGAGTAAATATGCATGAGTCAACCATATCATGGGCTCTCCATAAATCTGGCCTTTATGGGAGGGTGGCAAGAAGGAAGCCGTTGCTCAAAACTATGCATATAAAAGCATACTTGAAGTTTGCTACCAAGCATGAGAGAGACCGAGTTAGGATGTGGGAAAACGTTTTGTGGTCAGATGAGACGAAAGTTGAGCTTTTTGGCCAAAACTCAAATCGTTATGTGTGGCACAAACCTAACACTGCTCATGCCCTAAAAATCACCCTCCCTACAGTGAAACATGGCAGCGGCAGCATAATGCTATGTATGGGGTTGCTTCTCATCTACAGGCACTGGGAACCTTGTTGAAATTGAGGGAAAGATGGATGGAGCTAAATACAGGGAAACATTAGAAGAAAACCTGTCATAAAACTGAAGCTTAGGAGAAGGTTCACCTTCCAGAAGGACAACCATCTTAAGCACCAGGCTAAAGCAACAATGGCATGGCTCAGCAACAAAAAGGTGAACATTTTGGCGTGGCCAAGTCAAAATCCGGACCTCAAACCCATTCAAAATCTGTGGCACAGACTGAAAATCACAGTCCGGAGGCGCCATCCCACCAACCTGCAAGACCTGTACAAATTCTGCCGAGAAGAATGGGCAAAAATTACTCCAGAAGAATGTGCAAAGCTTGTACATACTTACCCAAAGAGAATGATGGCTGTTATTGCAGCAAATGGGTACTCTACAAAGTATTGATATGTGGGGGTTGAATACTCATGCAAGCACTAAATTTTAGTTTTTAATTTCTTTAAAAAAAGTCAGTAAAACATAACTTATTTTTGCTTTGGGAACACGCTGTTAGAGCTTATGGGTTCAAAAAATAATATTTTTAAGGAACACTGAGGGAGGTCTGACAGGACGTGGAAGCAGGGCAGGCTAAGCTAACTGCTAGCTCATGTGGACTGGCAGTTCCAATAACACCGATGGTGGTCTCGCCTAGCGTTGACTGTGTTTTTGGTGTTGTCGTGTGGAGTGCAGCGCTGGGAGAGCTGGGGGGAGCCTGGTCTGCTACATCTTAGTGGTCCAAGGGACCACGACCCTGCCGGGAGCTGCGCCCAAAGAGGGAAAACTGAGGGTAGTCTGACAGGACGCGGAAGCGGGAAAGGCTAAGCTAACTGCTAGCCCATGCAGACCGGCAATTCCAACAGTCATCCTGGCTGGCGTTTGTTCTCTTGGACAGTGATTTGTTTTTTGCTTAGTTTGGATATATGTGTTTAGTTTAGATATATGTGTTCTATTTTGAATATATATGTGTTCTATTTTGGATCTATGTGTTTTAGTTTGGCTATATGTGTTCTAGTTTGGATATGTGTTCTTGTAGTTTCTTGGTGTTTTGGTGTTTGTGTTGCACTGCTGTGGGCTGGAGGAAGCAATATTTTGTTTCATTTCATGTATGCAAGTACATGAAGTGAAATCGACTCCTGTATTTTCACAATGTGTGTCTGGTGTGTGTCTGTGTGGGAGTCTATAAACGGCCAAACTAAAGCACTTGGGGCCTTGATTCTTTTTGGAGGTCATCGGGGATGATCAGGGGCACCTATAAAAAATAGCGGAACATTAAAAATATGCATAATATGCGGAATATGCATAAAATATGTGGAATCCCTTCAGAATCCTGAGCCGTTCGCACAAACCTCGCGTTCTTAACGGGTTGCTGGATGGCGGTCGGAGACGGCGAGCAGCGTTGCAAATACAAAGCGTCCGTGAAATAAGCCACAACGTCTGAGTCGCATTTGCATGGGTCGAGCACGGGCGTATATGGCGGCTGTCACGTGAAGTGACTCAATAAAGTTTTCTGTTTTTGAATGTAAATCAGCGCGTGCGGGCGGTTTGGGTTTTGGCGGGTCTGACGAACAATACAGTTGGCCGCTGTTGCGCGCGTGGAAGTGTCCGAGTGTCTTATCTGATGAATCACACATAAAGGCCCAAATATACTCGGGCGGGACGTACGCGGAGCGGACTCCACGAGGAATGTCCGCAGTCATTTGAGCTTCCATAGTCGAGCGCACTTCCGCGTTGTAGTTTCCTGTAAAACTGTCCGTGAAACACTACATTACCCACAATGCTTGCGTGTTGTTTACACTCTTCTGTCATGGCGTCCGACACTGACGACGAGGAAGACATGCTCTTGCCTGCTGGCTCTACAAGACAATAAACTGAAGAGACGGTGGTATGTATCCTCTCTGAGACGTGTCGTACAGGTGTGGGTACTTT
>JAJHIY020001045.1:0-7500 GCA_022114975.2 Lampris megalopsis | reverse complement strand
CCCCACGGTTTTGGATCTGATGAAGGCCGTGCTCCCCTTTGTTTGATGGTCTACATGTGGCGTGCTGAAGGACTGGAGACCAGTTGGTGCTGTGATTTAAACCATGTCTGAGGGAGAATACCAGCAAACCGAACAATGCTTTCAAAGTCAGCAGATGAAAAGTGTTTTCTTGTTCTTTTTTTTTTTTTACTGTTACCCATTAATACTCATAAGATTACTTATTTATTCATTAAATTCATTAAGGTACTCACTTATTAAGGAGTGAGTAGATTTATTCAGTTTTATGCTTTTGGATCCCTCCAATTTTCATGAGCTGGTTCTCCGAGGATCCAATATCACACCATCTCGTTGGTGCGCCTCGTTACCATGGTGTCACAATGCTGTATAGACCAAGGTTAGCCATGCTGGTTTCCTCACAGAGAGCAGCCTTTTACAGGCCTGCACCATCGCCGCACACATTTACCTTGGATGCTCTCAAATAACCCACTCGAGAGAGAAACACGGCCCAAGCTGATGGCTTTTTTTCTCCCCCCCTATGTTTTCATGCAGAGGTAGACAAAGCTTCGGCGATTTCTGCGAGAAGTGATGCCCTCTCTCTCTCTCTCTCTCTCTCTCTCTCTCTCTCTCTCTCTCGCTCTCTCTCTCTCTCTCTCTCTCTCTCTCTCTCTCTGTCTCTCTCTCTCTCTCTCTCTCTCTCTCACTCGCTCTCTCGCATCATAGCCTTGAGGGACCTGAATGGTGAGAATTTGTTTTATGAGGAACTCTGTATGTGTGTGTGTGTGTGTGTGTGTGTGTGTGTGTGTGTGTGTGTGTGTTTCTGTGCGTGAATGAGAGAGCAGACAAAGAGCGTGTGGAGAGGTGTATCTTCTGTGTATTGTGTGTGAATAAGGGGGAAGACATGGTATTGGTAAAATGAGAAATAGAAAGAAAGAACAAGTGTCTGTAGCTAATAAACTACACACACACACACACACACACACACACACACACACACACACACACACACACACACACACACACACACACATATGTATATATACGTACAGATATGATATGTGTGTGTGCACGCGTGTGCGTGTGCACGCGTGTGCGTGTATACATACATACATATATATATATATATATACATACATACATACACACACACACACACACACACACACACACACACACACATATATATATCATGTACATACATATACATACATGTACATATATGTACACATGTGTACATATATCATACATAATATATGTACATAGATGATATATGTGTCCATACAGATCCAAGAAACTCAAACAGGAAAGGAACTCTGGAAGGTAATTTCTTCCACATTAGCTAGCTAGCTAGCTAGCTAGCCAGATAGATAGATAGATAGATAGATAGATAGATAGATAGATAGATAGATAGATAGATAGATAGATAGATAGATAGATAGATAGATAGATAGATAGATAGATAGATAGATAGATAGATAGATAGATAGATAGATAGATAGATAGATAGATAGATAGATAGATAGATAGATAGATATGATATACAATTTAAACACAAAAATGAAGTGAGCGGACAAATTACCACAGAAGCATCCTAATAAATGCAAAGACACCTCTGCCTTTTACAGAAAACACGATTCTACTTTATCTGCTATTTCAAGCTGGGGCCACTCGAGTCATATGAGCTACCTTTAATCTCGAGCCAATGATCTCGGCATTATAATGAGTTGTGGGTAACACTTAAGAGGAGCGATCCAGGGAGGAGGAGGAGTATTTTCTTTGTTTTTACAATAAAGCACAGAAGAGTTGCGCTAGACCTGTCAGCCCAAAATTTAAATGCATACTTGATTGCTTTTAAAGTGGGTGCTGCTGATACCTCGCCATCATGTTAAGTGTTCTTTGATGGGGCAAAAAAAAAAAAAAAACGCCAGAGAAAAAGCACTTCCAGGGAGAGACCGGGAAAGCATAATCACATAGGAACAAGTTACGGTTGGAGTTTTATCAGGACGAGCATCTTCTGCTGCAGCACCGCCCCGCTCCCAGCCTCCACCCCGACACATTATGCTGCTGTGCCGGTGTCACATTGATTATGCTGATCACAAACCGGCCTTTGTTTGTCCCTCGTTCCCTCTGTCAGTCATCCATCTGCAGGGACGAGCAGAAGTCACACTAAAAGCCATCTTTTCCGTGTTTGCCACGATTTTGGTCGTGCCATTGGATGAAGGCAGTCCCTCTGGAGGCCCGGGCGACTCCTTTTCCCCCTTCTCACTCCGGTGTATTAATTGCTTTTTAATGTTACCCTTCCCTCCTGGATGTTGCTGCGTACAAACAAATCAACAAGAATAAGTCTTTTTGCTGCTTTTTTGTTTGTAGCGGGCCACTGCCAGGACTAAAAGGGTAAAGCCACTGAATAATCCATGCAGGGTGCACTGGAATGAAGTGTTCGAGGCTGTAATAGAGGAGTTGAAATGGTGGGCCATTTGGCTTGCCTTCTGCATTGTCCCAAGTGTCCCCTGTTGCCAGCTGTGTGTGTGTCACAGAAAGGGAATATGGTGTGAGCTGGGCAGGGAAGACGCAGCGCCGAGCCAGCTAATCAAGTGAAGCAATGTGACACACCACCTCCGTATTTTTCCCCACCATCCTATTTCCCCATCTGTACCAACTTTTAGCAAAAGTAGACATTTAAGCATTCATTATTCATCTAAAAAGCATTAGAGAATATGCTCAATACAACATGGAGAGTATTACAGTCTTTAAATGTAGGTGCTTTATGGTATACGCTTTAACAAGAGAAAATGAATATGTAAGATGTGGGGGAGTAGTACACTACACTACTCTGCTATTATGATAGGAGGAGTGAAATTATAACCCACCAAGTATGTGTGTGTGTGTGCATGCATGCATGTGGGTGTCCGTGCAAGTGTGTGTGCATGTGTGTGCATACATGCATGTGTGTATGTGTGTGCATGTGTGCATGCATGTGTGTGTGTGTTCGAGCATGTGTGCACCCATGCGTGTGCATGTGTGTGCATGCATGTGTGCATGTGTGTACGTATTTGTATGCATATGCATGTGTGTGTCCATGTGTGCATGCACGTGTGTGTGTGTGTGTGTGTGTGTGTGTGTGTGTGTGTGTGTGTGTGTGTACCAGTAACACAACTGTCATTTGTTTGGGTGTTTAAGGTAACCGCATAATTTTTAATAACCTTTACAAAAACAAATCAGTGAATTACCCCACCACAGTGTGAACAATGTAAAAGTGGTAAAAAAAGGAAATAATCAGGTTAAAATCAAGCTGAACTTTCTTTTCAGTAAGCCATTTCTGTCACGCTCACACTGAACACACACTGTGTGTGGTTGTGTGTGTGTGTGTGTGTGTGTGTGTGTGCGCGCGCAGTGGTTAGCTGTTGTTTAAATGAGCATGTATGCCTTCCTTCCTGCTAGGAAGGAATCCTGCCCGATAAGATGATCTTTTGTAGTTGATGGTAGCACAAGTTATTGTTTACTTTAGTCACGCATGAACTAAAAATTCCTCCAGCTTCCTCCATCCAGTCCCTACTGTAGCGGGTCCGGTAAGACCGCTTCCCAACGCGGCTGGAGAACTTTAACAAGCCGGGAAAAATACAACGGCCGGGACGACTGACTAGCTGCCAGTGCAGCAAAGGCAAATTCACTGATGAGTAATTTTGTTTTCCGTCAGGAAAGCACACTTACATAAAAATAAAAAATAACTATAACAGTAAAAGTGGCCAGAGGTTGTTTTTTTTAACGTTAAATGGTACAAATGAGCTTTTCAAAGCAGTATCAGATTCATTTTCCTCTAGGTGAAGAGCTCTGTCCAAAATGGCTAAAATCTATTCCAGCAAGTGAGTTCAAATCACAGAAAAATTAAGGTTTCACTCAATTTCAGATTCACGGCAGGAACGGTTCAAATGTCCTGATGTGTTAAATGTTTCGAAAAAGGGACGAGGTTGAGCCGAGCTTAAACTGTAAACCCTGAAACCACCCCTGGCTCCACTAATACAGTACGGGTTTGGGCTATATATATATATATGTGTGTCTGTGTGTGTGTGTGTGTGTGTGTGTGTGTGTGTGTGTGTGTGTGTGTGTGTGTGTGTGTGTACTTGTGTCTCTGGTCCAATGTTTGCATGCATATGCGCAAAGTAGCAGAAGCCCTGGGTTGGGTGACAAGCACAGAGAGAGTGCGAGGGGGTCATCAGCGAGTGTTTGGAGCTTGAGTTACAGGGCCAGCATCTGCCATCCGGCCATCAGGCCCTCATATCCATCACTGGCCGATGGCGTGGTGCAGCTCGGCGTTTGTAAAAACACCCAGAGGAAATGGAGTCTCTGGGCCAGACAAGAATAAAATTAGCTTGATGACTAAGTTCCTCCTTAGGCCCCAGTGGGAAAAGAACTCTGCCATTTGTTTTCATTACTTCCCTTGGCTGTAGAAGGGAGGACGATATGCATGCGTGTGTGTTGTGTGTTGTGTGTGTGCGTGCCTGTGTGTGTACTTGTTCATGTAATTTTGCTGTAGTGATGGGTGTGGGAGTGGGGGGTACATCTGCATGTCTCCGTGTGTCTGCTCGCTCCTCTAAGCAGCTGCCACCGCCATGCCAGCTAGCGTCCCTTCAGCTAAGATAGCTGCAAAAGAAATGTGAGCATTCTGCAGCGTTTTATTGCCACGTGATTAATCAAAGATGCTCACTCATAAACACGCCGGTTTGACTCCGGAGCGCCTCCGACGTACGCATCTTGCACCGGGGTCTAAATGGGGCTTTTATCATTCCGAATCATCCCATCTATTCTCTTCAACAGCCGTATTAGTTTCAGGCACTTTATGGCATTTGCCCTGGAATATCTTGTAAATGGGCAAAGGTTGTAAACATTGATTTGCCTCCGGAATGTGTTTTCATTTATTTCCACCGCCGTGCCCTGACCCACCGCTCTCAAGACACGGCGGGGTGCTACCAGATAGCGACTGAGAGGAGAGGGCACAAAGCAGGATTAGGAAATGAGCACCACAGTCATGCAAACACCATCCTTTTAAGATTTCTTTTAAATACCATTCAAACACAAATAACACAGACACACACGGACACACACAAGCTCAGTAGCCGGCCACAGGTGCACATCATGATTAGGTCTAACGAGATCAAAATTACTCAGCAAGATTGAGGCAAATGACGGGATCTCTCCGCTCATGAGCGGATCAATAGACAGTTAGCTGAGGATCTGTGGGCCACAGCTGGGAGATATCATGGCCAAATGGAAGCAGTTATTTCAAAACTACAAAAAAAATGTCATCAGATATAATATCATCCTTATAATATCATGAAAAAAACAACACATGGGGCGACTGCGCTAACCAGTACACTATAGGGCCCGACCAGTTAGCCAACGGGCTAGCGAGTCTACACATTTGGTCGTTACAATATTGTGGCGTATTCAGGGGGCAGCCGAGAATCCGCCGCAGACTGGGAAGCGAACCCGAGTCGCCCGCACCACAGGCGACTGCGCTAACCAGTACACTATAGGGCCCGACCCATTAGCTAAGGGCTAGCGAGTCTACACATCCGTGGTCGTTACACTACTCCCCACCCCCCAGCTCCCTCAAGCCTCTGGACACACGCGCCTCCGGTGGTCTCGCGGTCTCGCCATCCCACTTCTGACACCGATGTAGCGAATTCAGGGGGCATCCGGGGAGCAAACCCGGGCGACTGCACTAACCAGTCAGCTAAAGGGTCCGACCAGTTAGCCAACGGGCTAGCGAGTCTACACAGCCGTGGTGGTTACAGTATTATCTGCTGGGACAATGTGTATAGCAACACACTAACAGAAGTGAGCAGCCGATGCCGTTTAAACCGCCTGTCGTAAAGCAGTAAGCGGAGCTGCAAGGGCGCAAAACAAGGGCGCAGAGCAGAGCTCACAGTAAAAGAGAGGAGGAGGAGGAAGCCTCTTCATTAGTGAACACAAAGCACACTCACACATACAGACCCAGAGATACAACCTCAATTACTTCAATCATCTCTCTCTCTCTCTCTCTCTCTCTCTCTCTCTCTCTCTCTCTCCACACCCACGGTCACCCACAAACACACACTTAAACACTTCATTCCCCTCTTACTTCATTCCTCTCCCAGCTTAACATATGGAAATAAAAGGGCACACACACACACACCACACACACACACACACACACACACACACACACACACACACACACACACACACACACACACACACACACACACACACACACACTTCAGATTGGTTCCAGCTTTTACCCAGGGTGCCTGTTAAGGCTGAAGTGAAGACATCTTGTACTTCTTTAAAGTATGTAGCATTACAGTAACACCCTCGCCCCTAGTGTAAACCCTGTCCACTGACCCTCAGCCTCCCAGCTCTCTCCCCCAGCTCTCTCCCCCAGTTCTCTCCCCCAGCTCTCTCTCCCAGCTCTCTCTCCCAGCTCTCTCCCAGCTCTCTCTCCCGGCTCTCTCTCCCAGCTCTCTCCCAGCTCTCTCTCCCAGCTCTCTCTCCCAGCTCTCTCTCCACTGTCTCTCCCAGCTCTCTCTCCCAGTTCTCCCCCTGCTCTCTCTCCCAGCTCTCTCCCAGCTCTCTCTCCCAGCTCTCTCCCCCAGCTCTCTCTCCCAGCTCTCTCTCCCAGCTCTCTCTCCCAGCTCTCTCCCCCAGTTCTCTCCCCCAGCTCTCCCTCCCAGCTCTCTCTCCCAGCTCCCTCCCAGCTCCCTCCCAGCTCTCTGGGACGGAACGTGTTGTGGGAGGAGACACACTCAGGCGAGGACGTGGTAAGACAGGGACCTTGGATGGAAGGATCAAAGGTGCGAACACAGAGATCCACTGAAGCACTTGGCAACCACCCAACATTCTGGGTTTTTCGTTTTCGATGTTTTTTTTTCCATTTCTTTCTCGCTCAGAGTCACAACATTGTATTGTGTAGTAAGAGTATTAATGTGTGTGGTGTGTCCATGTCAATAGTTCTATCGTCGGATAACAACAACAAACTGTCCACTTTGCAAACATACACATGGTCCTTGACATAACCGCAAAGACACACACACACACACACACACACACACACTGTAAGAAAATGTTTTGCATACATGTAGAATGTTCATAATTATGACACAATGTGTGTGTGTGTGTATATATATATATATATACACACACACACACACACACACACACACATATATGGGTATAAAAAAGACAAACAGATGAAACAAACATCATGAAAGAATTATACGACTACCCAGAAACACTGTTGGCAGAAGAAGGAAGTTATTTTCACTGAAGTGTTGTGTCCATATCCTCCCACAGATGGCCTGTACAACCCACAAGCTAGCTGTCCCAGAACTTGGGTCGGGGTGTGTGCATGTGGTAGGAGAGAGGGTGAGAGAGAAACAGAGAGACCGTGAGACCGAGCGAGAGACAGAGAGAGAGAGGGGGGAGAGAGAGAGGGGGGGGGGGGGAGAGAGAGAGAGGGAGAGA
>JAJHIY020001046.1:67500-117500 GCA_022114975.2 Lampris megalopsis | reverse complement strand
ACACACACACACACACACACACACACTGACACTCTCATTACCACCATCTCGCTCTCTGTCTGTCTGTCTGTCTCTCTCTCTCTCTCACACACACACACACACACACACACACACACTGACACTCTCATTACCACCATCTCGCTCTCTGTCTGTCTGTCTGTCTGTCTGTCTGTCTCTCTCACACACACACACACACTCACACACACACTCATTACCACCATCGCGCTCTCTATCTGTCTCTATCTGTCTCTATCTGTCTCTATCTGTCTGTCTGTCTGTCTCACACACACACACACACACACACACACACACACACACACACACACACACACACACACACACACACACACTCATTACCACCATCGCGCTCTCTATCTGTCTCTATCTGTCTGTCTGTCTGTCTCACACACACACACACACACTCTCATTACCACCATCTCTGTCTATCTATCTATCTATCTGTCTGTCTCTCTCTCTGCTGGGGTCCACCGATCTGCTCCTGCCTCCCCTCCCCAGTTTCACCATCCCAGACAGAACACTGCCATCTGTTGGCGGCTGGAGTTATGACACCTTCTGTCGCGCTGCGGGAGTCAACCCCGTCTTTACTGCTAGGGCGTCTGACATGAGAAACAAAAACGAGGAGTCAGGTGGAGGTCTTGTGTGTCCGTTGCTGATGTGAGGGAACAGCGCTCCTTCCGGCTGAAATACGCTGTACGTTGGCCAAAGCAGTCCCAACCTGGCAGCTGATATCCATTAGAAGTAGAGCAGGCGGGTTGCCAGGTTTGTAGCTCTCCTCTGTGAATGACTAATCTCGTGTTCTCCCTAACGAGCTCCTCACAGCTGAGGAGGTGTGTTTGAGTTATGTTAGACCTCCGTGTATTTATCCTCTCTCCGTGCTGTATTAGTACCGTATACTGTAGTACTCAGCGTCACTTGATGCGTTAGTAGAGTGGTACACACCACGTGTACCATTGTTGTGTTTCTCCGCCATCACTCAGCAGCCTTGACTCGTGTTTGATGAGAGACCAGACGTCCTTTCTTTGAGAACAGCACAAAGTTTGGAGGCTCACGATGACGTCATCGGTGTCTTACGCGTGGCTCCACCCACCTGTCACTCTTCTCTCTGGTGGCTCCCTATTGGTGGAATCGGCTCGGCGCATAAGTGTAGTCCACTGACTTCCGGTTTCTACTGCAGCGGTCACACCAGTTTCCTGTTTGCTGGCGTGCGCTGTTGACTATGGCACACGTGTTTTGCGATGCCTGCAAGATTCACCATGGACACATGTCAACAACACGCACACAACCGTCCACACACCTCCACCTGCTCCTCCCAGCACACTTTCACCTGTTCCTCCCAGCACACCTTCACCTGCACCTCCCAGCACACCTTCACCTCCACCTGCTCCTCCCAGCACACCTTCACCTGCACCTCCCAGCACACCTTCACCTGCACCTCCCAGCACACCTTCACCTGCACCTCCCAGCACACCTTCACCTGCACCTCCCAGCACACCTTCACCTGCACCTCCCAGCACACCTTCACCTGCACCTCCCAGCACACCTTCACCTGCACCTCCCAGCACACCTTCACCTGCTCCTCCCAGCACACCTTCACCTGCTCCTCCCAGCACACCTTCACCTGCACCTCCCAGCACACCTTCACCTGCACTTCCCAGCACACCTTCACCTGCACCTCCCAGCACACCTTCACCTGCTCCTCCGAGCATACCTTCACCTGCTCCTCCCAGCACACCTTCACCTGCACCTCCCAGCAAACCTTCACCTTCACCTGCTCCTCCCAGCACACCTTCACCTCCCAGCACACCTTCACCTGCTCCTCCCAGCACACCTTCACCTGCACCTCCCAGCACACCTTCACCTTCACCTGCTCCTCCCAGCACACCTTCACCTGCTCCTCCCAGCACACCTTCACCAGCTCGCACACCTTCACCTGCTCCTCCCAGCACACCTTCACCTGCACCTCCCAGCACACCTTCACCTGCACCTCCCAGCACACCTTCACCTGCTACTCCCAGCACACCTTCACCTGTACCTCCCAGCACACCTTCACCTGCTCCTCCCAGCACACCTTCACCTGCTCGCACACCTTCGCCTGCTCCTCCCAGCACACCTTCACCTGCACCTCCCAGCACACCTTCACCTGCACCTCCCAGCACACCGTCACCTGCTCCTCCCAGCACACCTTCACCTGCACCTCCCAGCACACCTTCACCTGCTCCTCCCAGCACACGGTGACAAGTTTCAAGTTGTACACATCAAGTCACGTCCACAGTTATGAGGATGAGTGGACGGACGGACGGACGGATGGACGGATGGACTGATTTGCTCCTGATGTGATTGTTGTACTAGACTGACACGGGTGTGTCATCAATGTTCCCCGTGACTTGATGGACATTCTCTCGGCTCCTCCGTCCCCTCCGTCTAATTCAGTGTTAAAATTCTTCATCACACACTCGTTCCAGCGGCGTGCTGTCTGATCAATGTGTCCCTGACCTTTGACCTCTTCATTATTAGCTGGTTATTGAGCTTGTGATCCAGGAGCTTTGAAAGCTTATCCTGTGGTTGCACTCCACTGTAAGGCTCCCTGGATCACAACACACACACACACACACACACACACACACAGAATTAACACTGGTGTGTGTTTGTCTCCATGCTCCACGTGTCTTGGAGGTGTTTGGACTCTTGTATTGAGGAAGGGGTCCGCGAAGACGTGCACGTGCCATGTCAGTCCAGCTGAGCAGGATGGAGCTGCGGTGGATGAGCCGCGTCCATACGTCTGCTTATAAAGTGTGCGAGCTAGACAGGAAGTAGAGATGAGCCGCGTCCGTACGTCTGCGTATAAAGTGTGCGAGCTAGACAGGAAGTAGAGATGAGCCGCGTCCGTACGTCTGCGTATAAAGTGTGCGAGCTAGACAGGAAGTAGAGATGAGCTGCGTCCGTACGTCTGCGTATAAAGTAGAGATGATGTCACACTTTCAGGTCAGTTCTGCTCTGAGACACATTCAGCTTCTGTTCGACGTTTTGGCCGCTGTTCAGGCGGTCCAGCTGTGTCCCCAGTGCTGAGTCCATCAGCCCGACACCTCATCAAGACCCGCAACACACACACACACACACACACACACACACACACCCGCCGCTGGTCCGCTGCCTCAGCTCAGAGATCCTGTTTCATTCTTGACTTCGCAGAATTGCTCCAATGTCTTTCTCTGCACCGCACGGCATTCTGGGTATCTCGCGAAGTCCAGCCACAACTGGCAGTTGAAAAGCTCGGGAGAGATTTAACTTCACACCTCGTCTCGCCTCACCCCTCGTCTCGTCTCACGCCTCGCCTCGTCTCACCCCTCGTCTCGTCTCACCCCTCGCCTCGTCTCGCCCCTCATCTCACCCCTAGTCTCGTCTCACTCCTCGTCTCGTCTCACACCTCGTCTCGTCTCACTCCTCGTCTCGTCTCACGCCTCGTCTCGTCTCACGCCTCGTCTCATCTCACGCCTAGTCTAGTCTCACTCCTCATCTTGTCTCACTCCTCGTCTAATCTCACACCTAGTCTCATCTCACTCCTCATCTTGTCTCACTCCTCGTCTAATCTCACACCTAGTCTCATCTCACTCCTCGTCTCATCTCACTCCTAGTCTCATCTCACACCTCGTCTCGTCTCACGCCTCGTCTCATCTCACTCCTCATCTCACCCCTCGTCTCATCTCACTCCTCGTCTTGTCTCACTCCTCGTCTAATCTCACACCTCGTCTCATCTCGCTCCTTGTCTCGTCTCACACCTCGTCTCGTCTTACTCCTCTGAGGTTGTTAGACTGAAAACATCAATGCTGCTTTGTGTGCATGTCTCTCTGTGTGTTTTCTTTTCTTTGCTGAGAACATGTAGTGCTCTGTTCACACAGACACACACACACAGACAGGCAGACAGACAGACAGACAGACAGACAGACAGACAGACAGACAGGAAGACAGACAGGCAGGGAGGCAAACACACAGGAAGGCAGGCAGACAGACAGGCAGGCAGACAGACAGACAGACAGACAGACAGACAGTCGGGCAGACAGGCAGGCAGACAGGCAGACAGACAGACAGACAGACAGACAGACAGACAGACAGGAAGACAGACAGGAAGGGGGGCTAACACACAGGAAGGCAGGCAGACAGACAGGCAGGCAGACAGGCAGACAGACAGACAGGCAGGCAGACAGGCAGGAAGGCAGACAGACAGTCAGACAGAGTGCTCTCTGCCTGTCAAGCTTTGTCCTGCACTTGTTCTCTGGTGTCTTGCCTCTCTTGTAGTTGCCTCTATTCTTTTCACTCCCTCTCTCTCTCTCTCTCTGTCTCTCTCTCTCTGTCTCTCTCTCTCTCTGTCTCTGTCTGTCTGTCTGTCTCCCTCTGTGTTTCTCTGTGTGTGTGTGTGTGTGTGTGTGTGTGTGTGTGTGTCTCTCTCTCTCGGTCTCTCTCGCTCTGTCTCTCTCTCTCTCTGTCTCTGTCTGTCTGTCTGTCTCCCTCTGTGTTTCTCTGTGTGTGTGTGTGTGTGTGTGTGTGTGTGTGTGTGTGTGTCTCTCTCTCTGTCTCGCTCCCTATCTGTCTGTCTGTTTGTCTCTCTGTCTGTGTGTGTGTGTGTGTGTGTGTGTGTGTGTGTGTGTCTCTCTCTCTGTCTCTCTCCCTCTCTGTCTGTCTCTCTGTCTCTCTGTGTCTCTCTCTGTGTCTCTGTGTGTATGTCTCTGTGTGTGTGTGTGTCTCTCTCTCTGTGTCTGTCTGTCTCTCGGTCTCTCTCTCTCGCTCTCTCTCTCTCTCGCTCTCATTCTTCTCGACTGTAGCTCCGTGAAGTCCCCCCCTCCCACACCCAGGCCTGAATGTGGCCTCACCGGTCAGAGGTCGTTCACAGTTCTGCTGCATGGTGCTCTGCCAAGTCCTTGAACTGTCAAAGCTGAGCAGATCTGCCTGTCTTTTTCTGTCTTTTTCTCTTTTAATGTCTCTCTGTCTGCCTGTCCCTTTCCCTCCTTTCTTCTGGTCTTTTAAACTCGGTCCTTCTTTGCCGTCAGCGGAGGACAGCGGGTGTGGAGTCTGTGCGTCTGGTACTCGGTGTGTTTCTGTCTGTGGTTCCAGGTCCCACAGACCGGTCGCAGTGAAGTCGCTGTTCCTCAGACAACAGAGAGACGTTAAACCGTCCGCCTGTCTGTCCTGTCCCTGATCACTCAGCAGGAGGACACACGAGCTGGTCCTGCTGAGTGATCAGGAACGACCCGCAAGCTCCGGCTTCTCCCCAGCCTCCTGCCTCCTGCACAACACCGGCTTTTTAATCATCGGGTGTGTGTGTGAGGGTGTGTGTGTGTGCGAGGGTGTGTGTGTGTGAGGGTGTGTGTGTGTGTGTGTGTGTGTGTGGGTGGGTGTGAGAGAGAGAGACACATGACGGCCCTCGTTCTCAGAGAAAATCCCCTGTTTCTCCAAATCTGCCAGGAAAAGTCTTTCTGCCGCTCGCCCTGGAAAGGGAAGCATCTGGAAGTTCATCCTGACAGGTGGTTTTAACACGTCTCTCTTGGCAGAGCGATGATCAGTCAGTCAGTCAGTTGATCAGCTGATCACTCAGTCGGTCAGCTGATCAGTCGGTCGGTCAGCTGATCAGTCGGTCAGTCAGCTGATCAGTCGGTCAGTCAGTTGATCAGTCAGTCGGTCAGCTGATCAGTCAGTCGGTCAGCTGATCAGTCGGTCAGCTGATCAGCTGATCAGTCAGGACGGGTTGGTTGTGGTGAAGGTCTCCACTAAACATCATGGTAGGTTGTCACCATGTTGCTCGGCCCTCCTGCAGACGTACCTGCAGAGTCCCGAGTCCCCCTCCACCTGTCTCATGTGTTCCCTGAAAATCCTCCACCCTGTCTATTGCACCCTGCCTAAATAAATAAATTGATTTATTTATTTATGGTTTATCTATTTATTTATTTATTCTCTATCTGAACGCGCTGCTCTCGGCAGGAAAACAGGTTGGACCTGCGGAGCGTTTCCTGTCCTCACACGCCAGCGAAAACAAGACACCCCCCCCCCCCACACACACCCACACACCTACACCTGGTAATTATCACCTCATATTTTGTTTCTGTGGAGACTGTATGTAGGCTGTGTTCCTGTTTCTATCTGTCTGTCTGTCAGTCTGTCTGTCTGTCTGTCTGTTCAGCTGGTACTGAAGAATGTCAGTCTGTCTGTTCAGCTGGTACTGAAGAATGTCAGTCTGTCTGTTCAGCTGGTACTGAAGAATGTCAGTCTGTCTGTTCAGCTGGTACTGAAGAATGTCAGTCTGTCTGTTCAGCTGGTACTGAAGAATGTCAGTCTGTCTGTTCAGCTGGTACTGAAGAATGTCAGTCTGTCTGTTCAGCTGGTACTGAAGAATGTCAGTCTGTCTGTTCAGCTGGTACTGAAGAATGTCTGTCAGTCTGTCTGTTCAGCTGGTACTGAAGAATGTCTGTCAGTCTGTCTGTTCAGCTGGTACTGAAGAATGTCTGTCAGTCTGTCTGTTCAGCTGGTACTGAAGAATGTCTGTCTGTCTGTCTGTCTGTCTGTCTGTCTGTCTGTCTGTCTGTCTGTCTGTTCAGCTGGTACTGAAGAATGTCTGTCTGTCTGTCTGTCTGTTCAGCTGGTACTGAAGAATGTCTGTCAGTCTGTCAGTCTGTCTGTCTGTTCAGCTGGTACTGAAGACTGGGTTGATGACAGGGTACAGAACGTTGTGGGTTGTATCTCTTGTTCATGGGAAATGAGAATCTGCTCTTTGCATTAGATCAGAATCATTATGTTGCAGTCAGGGCGGCACGGTGGTGCAGTGGTTAGCATGGTCGCCTCACAGCAACAAGGTCCTGGGTTCGAGCCCCGGGGTAGTCCAACCTTGGGGGTCGTCCCGGGTCGTCCCCTGTGTGGAGTTTGCATGTTCTCCCCGTGTCTGCGTGGGTTTCCTCCGGGGGCTCCGGTTTCCTCCCACAGTCCAAAGACATGTAGGTCAGGTGACTCAAAGACCTGTAGGTCAGGTGACTCAAAGACATGTAGGTCAGGTGACTCAAAGACCTGTAGGTCAGGTGACTCGGCCGTACTACATTGTGCCCTAGGTGTGTGTGTGTGTGTGTGTGTGTGTGTGTGTGTGTGTGTGTGTGTGTGTGTGTGTGTTTGGGCCCTGTGATGGCCTGGTGGCTGGTCCAGAATCCTGAGAGCAGGATAAGTGGTGCAGATGCTGGATGGATGAATATTGCATTAATAATTATTAATTAAAGCTGCAAGCAGCGTTGGGAGGGGTCCAAGCATTGGCACTGTTGCGCCCCCTATGGAGCAATTTGAATGGTTTTGTCCTCATGATCATATACCTTCACCCAATGTAAATAATTAACGCCATGATACGTAGGGGCCTTTCATACACCTAGCCTGGTTGCTGAGCCTCACACACTTTTAGCGGAGAAAAATAATAATAATCCTAACAAATACAATAGGGTTCCAGCAGCTTCGCTGCTTGGACCCCTAATTATTATAATTGGTGGGCTCCGGGACAAAAAGAATCTTCACAGGTTCAAATCTCACAAATTTCTGCAGTTTTCTTTCCGTTCAGTTCACCAGCAGAAACCTGCACCACGCCGCGGGTTGGATTTCAGCCCGTCATTACAGCATCCCAGTCAGTCAGCTCTCTCTCTCTGTCTGTCTCTCTCTCTCTGTCTGTCTCTCTCTGTCTGTCTCGCTCTCTCTCTCTCTCTCTCTGTCTCTCTCTGTCTGTCTGTCTGTTCTTGTTAATTATAACCTTTTAAAGCCATCATAAGGGGTCAGTGTGTCATATGCTGCTGTTGTGCAGCACAGCTCTGAGCTGCGCTGCTGCTGAAGAGGCTGGATGACGTTTTTATTGGTGCTCAGGTGCGACAGACACACGGCCGAGGAATTCACTCGTCATGTGACTGTTATTTATTTAGTTATTTCTACGCCGAGGTGACTCACCGAGGTTTGGCTGCAGGTGCCTTCTGTCAAATGTTAGCACCTAAGGGTGTGTGTGTGTGTGTGTGTGTGTGTGTGTGTGTGTGATGGATTACATGCAGTTTTATGGGGGATCCTATAATGTTAATTATTACCCACAATACCTGTAATTTTAGGACCAGAGCAGATGTGCCATGTGTGTCATTTTGCAGCTGTGAGGAGCGACAACAACAGAATCTTAATACCACTGAGTGTAGTTTAATATAGTGTAATGTCATGTCATGTCGTGTGAGGCAGTATAATATAATGTCATGTCATGTCATGTCATGTGATGCAGTGTAATCTAGTGTAATGTCATGTCATGTCATGTGATACAGTATAATATAGTGTAATGTCATGTCATGTGATGCAGTATAATATAGTGTAATGTCATGTCATGTGATGCAGTATAATATAGTGTCATGTCATGTCATGTCATGTCATGTCATGTCATGTGATGCAGTATAATATAATGTAATGTCATAACTCCTCCTGTCACACTGATCCAAGCCGCTTCTTAGTCGAGATTGGAGGCAACAGAATAGTAAACAAGGAAGACAGCGGTGGTGAATGATGAGTTTTTTTCGGGAAGTGTGTCACAGAAGAGCAAGTCACATGACGCGGGCACCGTGCACGATGTGCAAACACGTGACGTGATCATGGAGACCGCCGGGTGTTGTAACAACAGCGACTTTGTCTCTGCAGCGACTGTTGTTCACAATTTTCCTGCCTTGTTTCTCAAATACACCGGATCAGTGTTCCAAGCTGCAATTGGACCGGCCCCTTTTTGGACCAGCCCCTTTTTGGACTGGCCCCTTTGTTGGACCAGCCCCTTTTTGGACCAGCCCCCTTTTTGGACTGGCTCCAGCTTTTTGAACTCGCTCTGAACAAAACGGAGTCCAAACATAATCCTGTGGGAGGTCAGTTTGGATGTGTCAGCATGTTAATCTGGCCTGCAGGCCAGAAGTTCCTCTGCAGTTTGAGATATCTGTGTTGTGTAACCACGAAGTGTTCTGGAAGCTCAGTCGGGAGTCACAAGGTGGAGATAATGAATTTTATTGCATTGTTGTGAAAGATATGGTGACTAAAACGTCTTTGTTCACTTCTTAGCTCAGTAAATATCCTGAGAAATGGTTTAGCAGGCTGAGGGTTCGTTGTGTAGGAATAGTAAGAGAGACAGACAGGAATAGTAAGAGAGACAGACAGGAATAGTAAGAGAGACAGACAGGAATAGTAAGAGAGTAAGACAGGATTAGTAAGAGAGATAGACAGGAATAGTAAGAGAGACAGACAGGAATAGTAAGAGAGACAGACAGGAATAGTAAGAGAGAAAGACAGGAATAGTAAGAGAGACAGACAGGAATAGTAAGAGAGTAAGACAGGATTAGTAAGAAAGACAGACAGGAATAGTAAGAGAGTAAGACAGGAATATTAAGAGAGACAGACAGGAATAGTAAGAGAGACAGGCAGGAATAGTAAGAGAGACAGACAGGAATATTAAGAGAGACAGACAGGAATAGTAAGAGAGACAGACAGGAATAGTAAGAGAGACAGGCAGGAGGGGGGGAAAGGAGGGATGACAGATGTGATGAGAGAAAGAAAGGAAAAGGACATGCTGTGATTATCTGCCTCCACTGGGAGAGGAGCCACACTGATTCACTGACTGAGATGTGTTTACACTGTGTGTGTGTGTGTGTGTGTGTGTGTGTCGGTGTGTGTCGGTGTGTGTTGGTGTGTGTGCATGGTGACACCTGACACAGGTCAGTACGTTGTCCTTGTCAGATCAGAGCTCTCTTAACCACGTTAATACTACTAAAGGAGCAGTGATCCATGTCACACACACACACACACACACAGACACACACAGACACACACAGACACACACAGACACACACACACACACACACACACACACACTCTCCCAGAAGACCCCTGAAGAAATGGGATTATGTCCTTAGTGAGCCTTTTTGGTTCCGCACACTGGAATTGTGTGTGATGTAAGCTGCGTGCGTAGGGGTGATTTGACTGTCATGGCCGCTCCCAGCTGGTCTCGCTCCAGTCCTGGTTTCTGTTTCTCATGTCTTGTCCTGCTCTGACAACACCAGCCCAGTCCTGAATCCTGTCCAGTTTTCCTCTGTGACCATTTGCCCCAAAGCTGTTGTTCATTATTCAGTCAAGTTTTTGTCTATTTAAATTTGGCTCTTTACTTGTTGGTTGTCACAGTGTTCCACGTCACCACCGTGTTACCTTGTCTGTACCATGTTACATGTCTGTACCATGTGATATGTCTGTACCATGTTACATGTCTGTACCATGTCACCACCATGTTACATGTCTGTACCATGTTATATGTCTTTACCATGTCACCACCATGTTACATGTCTGTACCATGTTATATGTCTTTACCATGTCACCACCATGTTACATGTCTGTACCATGTTATATGTCTTTACCATGTCACCACCATGTTACATGTCTGTACCATGTTATATGTCTTTACCATGTCACCACCATGTTACATGTCTGTACCGTGTTATATGTCTGTACCTTGTCTGCACCATGTTACATGTCTGTACCATGTCTGTACCATGTTATATGTCTGTACCTTGTCTGTACCATGTCTGTACCATGTTATATGTCTTTACCATGTCACCACTGTGTTACCTTATCTGTACCATGTTACATGTCTGTACCATGTTATATGTCTGTACCATGTCTGTACCATGTTAAATGTCTGTACCATGTTATATGTCTGTACCATGTCTGTACCATGTTAAATGTCTGTACTATGTCACCACCATGTTACATGTCTGTACCATGTTATATGTCTCTACCATGTCTGTACCATGTTACATGTCTACCACATCACCACCATGTTACATGTCTGTACCATGTTACATGTCTGTACCATGTCTGTACCATGCTACATGTCTGTACCATGTTACATGTCTGTACCATGTCTGTACCATGTTACATGTCTGTACCATGTCTGTACCATGTTACATGTCTGTACCATGTCTGTACCATGTTACATGTCTGTACCATGTTACATGTCTGTACCATGTCTGTACCATGTTACATGTCTGTACCATGTTACATGTCTGTACCATGTCTGTACCATGTTACATGTCTGTACCATGTTACATGTCTGTACCATGTCTGTACCATGTTACATGTCTGTACCATGTTACATGTCTGTACCATGCTACATGTCTGTACCATGTTACATGTCTGTACCATGTCTGTACCATGTTACATGTCTGTACCATGTTACATGTCTGTACCATGTCTGTACCATGTTACATGTCTGTACCATGTTACATGTCTGTACCATGTCTGTACCATGTTACATGTCTGTACCATGTTACATGTCTGTACCATGTCTGTACCATGTTACATGTCTGTACCATGTTACATGTCTGTACCATGCTACATGTCTGTACCATGTTACATGTCTGTACCATGTCTGTACCATGTTACATGTCTGTACCATGTTACATGTCTGTAATATGTCTGTACCATGTTACATGTCTGTACCATGTTACATGTCTGTAATATGTCTGTACCATGTTACATGTCTGTACCATGTTACATGTCTGTAATATGTCTGTACCATGTTACATGTCTGTACCATGTTATATGTCTGTACCATGTTACATGTCTGTACCATGTCTGTACCATGTTACATGTCTGTACCATGTTACATGTCTGTAATATGTCTGTACCATGTTACATGTCTGTAATATGTCTGTACCATGTTACATGTCTGTACCATGTTACATGTCTGTAATATGTCTGTACCATGTTACATGTCTGTACCATGTTACATGTCTGTAATATGTCTGTACCATGTTACATGTCTGTACCATGTTACATGTCTGTAATATGTCTGTACCATGTTACATGTCTGTACCATGTTATATGTCTGTACCATGTTACATGTCTGTACCATGTCTGTACCATGTTACATGTCTGTACCATGTTACATGTCTGTAATATGTCTGTACCATGTTACATGTCTGTACCATGTTACATGTCTGTAATATGTCTGTACCATGTTACATGTCTGTACCATGTTATATGTCTGTACCATGTTACATGTCTGTAATATGTCTGTACCATGTTACATGTCTGTACCATGTTACATGTCTGTAATATGTCTGTACCATGTTACATGTCTGTACCATGTTATATGTCTGTACCATGTTACATGTCTGTAATATGTCTGTACCATGTTACATGTCTGTACCATGTTATATGTCTGTACCATGTTACATGTCTGTAATATGTCTGTACCATGTTACATGTCTGTACCATGTTACATGTCTGTAATATGTCTGTACCATGTTACATGTCTGTACCATGTTATATGTCTGTACCATGTTACATGTCTGTACCATGTTACATGTCTGTTATATGTCTGTACCATGTTACATGTATGAACCATGTTACATTTCACCACCATGTTCCATGTCGGCACCATGTTACATGTCTGTACCATGTCTGTACCATGCTATATGTCTGAACCATGTTACCTTGTCTTTACCTATAAATACTACTACTTATGCTACTCTGCCCTTGCTACTACTAGTAATATTAATTCTGATGCTACACTAATACTGCTATTATCATTATTATTGTTATTATTAATAATAATAATAATAATAAACTTATGTAGCACTTTTCTAACACTCAAAGTGGCTTCACAATAAACGGGGTGAAACAAGACAACAGAGAAACACAACACAGGCACACAGGGGTGGATGGGAAGGTGGATGGGAAGGGGGATGGGAAGGGGGGAAGGGGGGCTTCGAGAGGGAGAAACTGCAGCCACACACGACACCAGCGGTACTCTCCCACTTCAACACATACACAACACATACACAACGCATATACAACACATACACAACACAACACATACACAACACATACACATACACAACACATACACAACACAACACACACACAACACATACACAACACATACACAACACATACACAACACATACACAACACAACACAACACACAACACATACACAACACATACACAACACAACACATACAAAACACACAAAAGGACAAGAAAAACAAAAATCAACAATACGTAACAATAATAAGCATAATACAACTAGGACTTCTACTTCTGCTACTACTTCTACTACTACTACTACTTAGTATTGGTACTACTACTACCTCTACTTCTGCTACTACCTCTGCTGCTACTTCTACTACTACTACTACTTAGTATTAGTACTACTACTACCTCTACTTCTGCTACTACCTCTGCTGCTACTTCTACTACTACTACTACTACTTAGTATTAGTACTACTACTTAGTATTAGTAGTACTACTACCTCTACTTCTGCTACTACCTCTGCTGCTACTTCTACTACTACTACGACTACTTAGTGCTACTACTACCGCTACTCTGGTAATATTGGTGCTACTACTACCATTACTACTGCTGCTGCTAGGACTACTACTGTGTGTCTTTGTATTTGACTTCCCAGTCTGTTTGCCATTGTGTGTTTGTGTGTGTGTGTGTGTGTGTGTGTGTGTACCAAACTGAGCCCCCTGATATTAGTTCAGGGGTGAACATGTGAGCACTTGCGCGTGCACACACACACACACACACACACACACACACACACACACACACACACACACACACACACACACACACACACACAGAGTGAGTAAACACTGAGGTAAATGAAGCCAGCACAAAAACCACAGAGGAAGCAGGAAGTCCGTCTGGGAGTCCTGGTCTGGCTGCAGGATGGACACCAGAGTGTCATGACAGCAGCAGGCCAGCAGGTGTCTGTAAGGGTTTGACTCCCGCGTGTTTCCAGCCGCCATAAGTCACGACGTCTGACGCCATGACACCTGCTGGCGAGTCAGTGTGAGTGACGTCATCATCACTCGCCACCACCAGGTCGCCGTAGTAACCATCGCCAGGATGAAACTGAGAACATGCGGGGCGTCGAGGGGGCGGGGGGGGGATGGTGACATCACTGTGCATCTCGCTGTCACCGGGCAGATCGTGACACTCTGAGAGAAGAGCTGTACGACCATGAGACTTAACCTGCCCCCCACCTTTACTGCCCCCCCACCTTTACTGCTCTCCACCTTTACTGCCTCCCACCTTTACTGCCCTCCACCTTTACTGCCTCCCACCTTTACTGCCCTCCACCTTTACTGGAGAGAGACTTCAATGACATGAAAAAGACAGAGACAGACAGACAGACAGACAGACAGACAGACAGATGATAGATAGATAGATAGATAGATAGATAGATAGATAGATAGATAGATAGATAGATAGATAGATAGACACAGATAGATAGATAGATAGATAGATAGATAGATAGATAGATAGATAGACAGACAGACAGACAGACAGATAGATAGATAGATAGATAGATAGATAGATAGATAGATAGATAGATAGATAGATAGATAGATAGATAGATAGATAGATAGACAGACAGATAGTGTACGAAGGAAGACAGATGGGTATGACCCTTCTTGACCCTGTTGGTTCTGAGGGAACTCCCAGTGGGAGCAGAGTTGACTTCACATCCCTCCTTCTCCTTTTTCATCCTTCTGAACGCGGTCCAGTGTCTGTGGTCAGCCCTCGGAAACATCACTTCGTCACTTTCATACTGGTGGTCTGGGTCCTCCCCCCCCCCCAAAAAGAGAGAGAGAAGTATCCCTGGTGGTCCCCATAAATACATTGCAGACCGTAACTCTTCCAGAGCCACAGTTTAATACTTGGTGAGTGTTTGCCCGGAGCCCCAGCAGGTAACCTCTGAGCTTATTGCAGTTCTGAATTATTCAACGTCTGCAGGAGTTACTTGAAATATTAAGGGAGAGGAGAGGAGGGGAGAGGAGGGGAGAGGAGAGGAGGGGAGAGGAAGGGGTGCAGGAAATGTTAACAGCGGAAACTTTATTCTCCTCCAAAAGTCCAGGATTTACTTTAAACACGGAGCTCTTTCTCCATCAGCCTGGATGGAGCAGGTCGTGTCTGATCACCCTCAGCATGGCCGTCTGTGCTGGCTGGGTTGGCCTGCCAGCGGAGCTCTGCTCGGCTTGGGAGGCGAGCAGAGCTCCGCTGGCTGGGTTGGCCTGCCAGCGGAGCTCTGCTCGGCTTGGGAGGCGAGCGGAGCTCCGCTGGCTGGGTTGGCCTGCCAGCGGAGCTCTGCTCGGCTTGGGAGGCAAGCGACTCGCCTTGTGTGTTGTACCAACACACACGTGGGCCTGCGCACACCTTCTTGCATGCACGCGCTCACAATCACAATCTGTTTCGTCTGCAAAGTACATTTTAATTTACATATTTCCCTCCCCCTTTTCTCCCCATTTGTACCCGGACAATTACCCCACTCTTCCGAGCCGTCCCGGTCTCTGCTCCACCCCCTCTGCTGACCCGGGGAGGGCTGCAGACTACCACATGCCTCCTCCCATACATGTGGAGTCGCCAGCCGCTTCTTTTCACCTGACAGTGAGGAGTTTCACCAGGGGAACGTAGCGCGTGGGAGGATCACGCTATTCCCCCCCAGTTCCCCCTCCCTCCTGAACAGGCGCCCCGGCCTGCCAGAGGAGGCGCTAGTCCAGTGACCAGGACACATACCCACATCCGGCTTCCCATCGCAGACCATCGGTCGGCTCTGTGCGTAAGTGTAGTCCACTGACTTCCGGTTTCCCCTGCAGCGGTCACACCAGTTTCCTGTTTGATGGCGTGTGCTGTGGACAATGGCATGTTTTTCATGATGCCTGCAAGATTCACCATGGACACATGTCAACGGTAATGGATGAATGTTGGCCCTGTGATGGCCTGCTGGCCTGTCCAGGGTGTCTCCCCGCCTGCTGCCCAGTGGCTGCTGGGATAGGCTCCAGCAACCCCGCCACCCTGAGAGCAGGATAAGCGGTTCGGATAATGGATGGATGGATGGATGGATGGATAGATGGATGGATAAATAGATGGATGGATGGATGGATGGATGGATGGATGGATGGATGGATGGACATGTCAGCGCCATGCACAGAACTGTCGACAAACTTTCACCTGCACCTGCCAGCAAACGGTGGAAAAGTTTCAAGTTGTCCATATCAAGTCACGTGAGGATGAGGAGTGCGTGGACAGTGGTCCACGCACCCAGCCGGAGGTAACACAGGGATTCGACCCGGCGATCCCCGTGTTGGTAGGCAACAGAATAGACCGCTACGCTACCCGGACGCTCCTTATTTGCAAAGTAAATGTTCACCAGGAAGTTGGATCTGGTGCACTGGGACACTGACAAGACAGACGCAGCAGGAGCTCTGTATCAGCTAGATCATTGTTTATAATGCAAGTGAAAAACAATCTCGATTGACTTAACAAACGAAGCCACACTACTGCACTGCAGATAGCAGAACGTGTACACACACACACACACACACACACACACACACACAAACATCACACTCCCATCAACCAGTGGAAGCGTGTCCTCCAGGGTGTCCTCCGTGTTCTGGGTGAAGTTATGTCTTACTGACGGGTCCGTGTTAACGCCGTGTTATTGACTGTGTCCTGTCGGCTCATCTTGTTTCATGTCTCACTTTGAGTCATCCACCTGTCAATCACACAGAGATACCGGAACCAGACCACTTCATGTGACGCCCCCAGTCTGACCTACTCAGACACAGTCTGTGGTCGTACTTGGTGTGTTTGCACCGTATTAGTACCAGCTCAATAGGAGAATGAGCATTAAGTCATGATCCAGCATGAGCTCATGTTCCTATGAAGAGTCCCTCGTCTGACTGCATGAAGAACGTCAGCACATCCCTGAGAATCTGGACTCAGTTCGGTGGTTGTTTTGATCTCCGACAGCACTACGTCAGCCTCAATAACTGCAAATCGTGCTTTTCCTCCACCTTTGGTAGATGGTGCGTTCACTATTTGATCCAAGCTGGGCATCAAAACATTAAAGACCCATATATCGATAACGCCTTCGCATCTTTCCAACAGTAATTTAAAAATGTGCCGACCTAAACAACTTCTTCAGGTATCTACAGGTGCGCAGGTTTGATAGCAGCATATTCCCTCAGTTTCCTAACCCACCCACTGCTCCACCATCGCACACATTCCTCGAGCCAGTGCCTGTTCTGATGGGGATGACGTCATATATCGACGCTCAGATTCATTCTCTACATCTAGTTTACTTAAAGTCCCCCTCACACGGGGATCGCCAGTTCGAATCCCCCAGTTACCTCCGGCTTGGTCGGGCGTCCCTACAGACACAATTGGCCGTGTCTGCGGGTGGGAAGCCGGATGTGGGTATGTGTCCTGGTTGCTGCACTAGCGCCTCCTCTGGTTGGTTGGGGCACCTGTTTGGGTGGAGGAGGAACTGGGGGGAACAGCGTGATCCTCCCACGCGCTACGTCCCCCTGGTGAAACTCCTCACTGTCAGGTGAAAAGAAGCGGCTGGTGACTCCACATGTATTGGAGGAGGCATGTGGTAGTCTGCAGCCCTCCCCGGATCAGCAGAGGGGGTGGAGCAGAGACCGGGACGGCTCGGAAGAGTGGGATGATTGGCCAAGTACAATTGGGGAGAGAAAGGGGGGGAAATCCAAAAAAGTCCCCCTCAGTCAGGTTTTGCTCTGCTCGTCTGGTGGTTTTTTATGCAAAATAAGGTCAAGTATCTTGTTAAAATCCTGGAAATCACGTCTACTCCTTCTCCCTTGTTAAAAATATCCAAATTATCCAAATGTCCAAATTTCCCCGCCTTCAATTCAAAACTCCCCGCCCTCCGCCACACGCCTGCAGTACATATACCTGCTCACCGTCGACTCTGCTTGTCAGTCGCAGTACTTGTGTCCTGTCTTACTTGCTACTGCACGCTACACACTGTCAAGTAGTACTACAGGAGTACTTCAGCCATTCGTGTTCGAACTGGAAACTGATCCTGAAGAAGAAGAAGAGCAAACTGGACAGGCTCGCTGTGGCTTGGTCGTACCAGTGGGGAGGAGCAGGCGAGTTGGTGTGATTGTGGGGCCTTCATCCTCCCTGCTGAGCTACAGGTTCGCCCACTGGGGCCAGCATGGCAAGCGGAGCCCCACCACCACCAGAGAAGATACCAGATGACCGAGACGGCAGGCTGGTGCCGATGGAGAGAGAGAGACGGACGGAGATCCAGGGAGATGCCGTGTGTCTACAGACAGCACATTGCGCCGGGCGGGGCCACGCCGGGTGACTGTCACCACGAGGACACGGAGGTGGGGAAGGGAGGAAGGGGTGCGAGGTGTGCCGGGGAAAGACTGGGAAGGCTCTCCATGCTGGCCAGGTCTGTGGCCAGCTCTGTGCCCTCTCCGTGTCTGTATGTATGTGTCGTAATAAATATATCTGTGACTGAGGATATTTGCCTCCGTCCCTCTGCCCAGGCGCCCTCCTGACAACAGACTTGCCACAGCCACTTACAAGTGGATCTATCCATATCAGCTAACAGTGTGTCGCTAAAGTCAGACAAACCTTGGTCCGCTCGCCACGCCTGACAGGTTATCTGCCTTGTAAAGATAAACACTCGACAATCAATAAACACTACGGTCCTACAGGGCGGAAATCTTCTGATCATTGTCGAAGGTTACTGGAAAATCGATTGGACCTGATGCTATGACTGCACTGTTCAGTGTGACTCTGCCCACAGCACCACTGTCCGCCCTAGAGGCAGCTTCACGGCCCCTGTTGCCCTGCTAGCCAGACGAAATCTCCAGCACTTCCTTCCTACAGCCTACGCATAAGAGAAGTCCTTAATTTCGTCAAACTGGAAAGAATCGGGGGCATAATGGAGCGCCCCCTGAGGGAATTTTGTAAGATGTGAGACCAACCGGACTTCCCAGAAATCCCTGAATGATCGATCAAGTATTTTAGCAACATGAAAGTGAAATTGTGATTTGCAAGGATGCAAAGAGTGGAGGTGATGAAGGCATATGAGTTTAAATACTTAGGGTCAACTGTCCAAAGTAACGGGGAGTGCAGAAGGGAGGTGAAGAAGAGAGTGCAGGCAGGGTGGAGTGGGTGGAGAAGAGTGTCAGGAGTGATTTGTGACAGAAGGGTACCAGCAAGAGTTAAAGGGAAGGTTTACAAGATGGTTGTGAGACCAGATATGTTACATGGTTTGGAGACAGTGGCACTGATGAAAAGACAGGAGGTGGAGCTGGAGGTGGCAGAGATGAAGACGATAAGATTTTCATTGGGAGTGATGAAGAAGGACAGGATTAGGAACGAGTATATTAGAGGGACAGCTCAGGTTGGACAGTTTGGAGACAAAGCAAGAGTGGCAAGATTGAGATGGTTTGGACATGTGTGGAGGAGAGATGCTGGGTATATTGGGAGAAGGACGCTGAATATGGAGCTGCCAGGGAAGAGGAGAAGAGGAAGGCCAAAGAGGGGGTTTATGGATGTGGTGAGGGAGGACATGCAGGTGGCTGGTGTGACAGAGGAAGATGCAGAGGACAGGAAGAGATGGAAACGGATGATCCGCTGTGGCGCCCCCTAACAGGAGCAGCCGAGAGTAGTAGTAGTAGTAGTAGTAGTAGTAGTAGTAGTAGTAGTAGTAGTGGTAGTAGTGGTAGTAGTACTAGTAGTAGTAGTAGTAGTGGTAGTAGTGGTAGTAGTAGTAGTAGTAGTGAAATTGTGATTTGGCAGCAGGCATGGGCGCAAGTCCATGAATACTGGGTTGGCATCCAGCCTTTACCTGTGCCCCTGTCCATAGGGTTAGTGGTTGTGTCAGGAAGGGTGTCCAATGTAAAATTTTGCCAAATCATCACACAGATTGACAAGACCATACTGGATCGGTCGAGGCTCCATACCAGATCGGTCGAGGCTCCATAACGGAATGGTTAAGGCTCCAGACTGGATCGGTTGAGGCTCCATACCGGAATGGTTGAGGCTCCAGACTGGATCGGTTGAGGCTCCATACCGGAATGGTCGAGACTCCAGACCGGAATGGTCGAGGCTCCAGACCGGAATGGTCGAGGCTCCAGACCGGAATGGTCGAGGCTCCAGACTGGATCGGTTGAGGCTCCATACCGGAATGGTTGAGGCTCCAGACCGGATCGGTCGAGGTCCCAGACCGGATCGGTCGAGGCTCCATACTGGAATGGTCGAGGCTCCAGACCGGATCGGTCGAGGCTCCATACTGGAATGGTCGAGGCTCCAGACCGGAATGGTCGAGGCTCCAGACCGGATCGGTCGAGGCTCCCCACCGGAACGGTTGAGGCCTGTGTTAACAACGGCTGCCATTGGTGCTGTGCCCTCACAGGGTACCGATGGAAACTATCAAATCCACTGTGGCGCCCCCTGAGAGACAGCGAACGAGCTGAAAGATGAAATTTTGATGTGATGGGCAGCAGACCGACCAACAACCATTATCTGGTGTTTTAGAATTCATGTTCTTATTATCATTATACATATATTTTTATAATTTTTATATCAATTTATTTTATGTCCTTAGTCTTAGTCTAGGATTCTGTTTTGGGTTTGTAGTACTTGTCTTGTCCTGGTCCTTGCTCGGTCTTGTATTGTTTCTGTCTTGCTTCCTACTTGCACCTCTGCTTTATCGGCATTGTGTGGAGTTATTGTGTTGTCTGTCCATCCTATTTTGAAAACGTCAGTAAACAGACTGCGGAGAAAAAAGGACGCGACAAGTCCTGCTCATTTGGAGCCTGGACGAGTAGCTTAGCTTAGCTTAGCTTAGCTTAGCCTGAGAACACTTAAATCCGGCCTAAGCAGCAGCCGGAGATAACAGCGCAGCCCCGCGGGGTATTAGACGCTGTTTAGGGAGAGAAAGGGCGGTGTTATCCCTCTTTAAGCAGGGACGGAGGGATGCAGGGGCCGCTCTAGGTGGAAGAGAGGATTTGCTGCCATGGGCCTGTTGTTCCCATAATGCAGCGTGGGATGGAGGAGGCTGCGTGGCGGGATTTCAGCTCCGCTGTAAGCTTTCCAGCTCCGGGCTGAGACCGCCGAGCCAAAGCCTCTCTCTTTGTGTCTTCCTGTCTGTCCGCAGAGACCCTCCGATGGCTGGCGGGAGGTTTCTCAGCAGAACCCTTCTGCTTCGTTATGTCCAGACGCCACAGTGGGGAAACTGCTGTGGGACAGACGAGCTACGCAAAGATGACGGGACAGAAGACAGTCGGTCTGGACTTCATGTTGGAATTTAGGCGTTGCTGTATCTCGTATGTATGTATGTGTGTGTGTATGTACGTGTGTGTGTATGTGTGTGTGTATGTATGTACGTGTGTGTGTGTGTGTGTGTGTGTGTGTGTATAGTTTTAGCTGCTTGGTTGACGGTGCATATTTTGGTTGACTTTAAAAATTAAATTTAAAAAACACCAGCTAAACACACACACATGAAGTCACAAATGCGCACACAAACATAGAAACACTTTTCCTTTACATCTATTTCCTGTTTTGGCCTTCTTTCCATGCTAAGTGGGGGTATGTGACCTCCGTCCATCCATCCATCCATCCATCCATCCATCCATTATCCAAGCCACCTATCCCATCCAGGGTCGTGGGGATGCTGCAGCCTATCCCAGCAGTCACTGGGCAGCAGGCGGGAGACACCCTGTACAGGCCGCCAGTCCATCACAGGACCCACACACACACACATGACCGAGGTGAGGTGAGGTTAAAGTCATGTTGGCCAATCAAAAGCCTGGAAAAAAGCCAGCAACAAGCCAGAAACTCTGTCTTCCTGTTGACACACCGACGCTGAAAACGCAGTTTCTGAACGTCTTCCCCCTGGAAGGGTTTTACCAAAGGTCCGTCTTCAGTGACCTGAAACGCAGGTGGTGTGTGGACAAAATGCCAGAATCAAAGTAAAAGCTGCTGCGTCTTCAGAAATACCCGCATACGTGTGGACCAGGCAGCAGCAGCAGTCAGCAGTCAGTCAGTCAGTCAGGGACCTTCGTGTCTGCAGGGCTGGGCCCGCTGGCCGGTCCAGCCAGAAAGAAACAGGTTTTCCGACAGGAAGGGCTAATTGAATTTCCTTGTTTGAGGTTCAGCAAGGAGAAGAACAAAACGCACTGTGTGCGCTGTGCCGACTGTGTGTTGCAGTGCTGGCAGGGCGGCGTTCACCTCAGCCACAACCCTCTTCAGACAGCAGAGCTGCACGAGTCTTTATTCCACAGAAGATCTCCTTCCTCCCATTTCCCCATTAAATATACATATATGTGTGTGTGTGTGTGTGTCAGACGGACAAGACACGGTCCTTATTTCACACCATGCCACAGAAGAGAAGCGGTGCCACCACACTGGTGCATCCTCGAGACCTCAAGTGTCTGTTAACCGGTTTATAAGCAGCATTAAACGCTGATCAGGTAAACTGAAATAAGAAGCAAACGTGAGGTTGCATCTTGTTAAAGCCGAAGAGAAGTCGGCAGATAAAAGTCCCACATGAGAACTGGGCCTCTCCAGGTGCTCATCAGCTCTGTGGAGGATGAAGAGTTTTGCATCCTCTACACCCTTGCTAGCTTGATGAGCAAACTGCAGGGGCTCCAGTTTAACATCAGCTAGGGAGACAACCTCTCTTTCAAAATGTTCTCCAGGTTTCTCATCGTAAGTGATGTAAGTGCCATGGGTCTGGACTCGTTTGGTTTGTGACTCCGGAATAGGGGTTATAGTGGAAGTTCTCCAGACTGAAGGTAACTGGCAGCATTCGGCCCACATCTGAAAGAGTTTAGTGAGGCCCTCGCTGAGCTGGTCAGCACAGTAGCGCAGAGTGCGCCCGCCCGCCCGCAGGTGGCCCCGGGGCCGGCAGCCTTCCTTGTGTTCATTTTCTTAAATAAGAAGGACAGCATTCACAGACTTCTTAAATAAGGTGGTGACCCGTTCCTGAGACATCACAGCATCATCCTGGGGTACAGGGGACTCCCTCCACCTGGAAACCCGATGAGTAAAACCAGACCTTTCAAAGCGAGAGACAGAAGAATTAAAAGTGGGCGACAGCTCAGATCAGCATCCTCCACTGCACTGACACTAATGGAGGCCACTGGTCAGACCCCTTGCCAGGCTGCTCGAAGGTCACCACTGCTATGTTGCATCTCTATTTTTTTCCTGTGCCTCATTTTGAGCACACACACACTTTCTCACCTCGGCAGTCCATGTGACGTTGCAGGGCGACTGAGGTTTACGAAGCAGAAGCGAGCCGGTCTGCTTGACGAGGCATCGGCGTAAGATTTAGTGTCAGACCTGCTCCTGTGGGTGAAGACCTGGCTCCTCTCCAGCCTGCCGGGAGCGCCGCGGTGTTGTGCAACTTTCTGTTAGGACAACATATTTCTGCTGCCACTAAGTCAGCCGCCTGCAGCTCTTTTGTACAGGTGTGTGTGTGTGTGTGTTTTCTTTTAGTTCTTCACCTTTGTTAAGTCTCTAAATTCCCTAACAACATACATAACTCTCACAAAGAACACACACACACACACACACACACACACACACACACACACACACACACACACACACACACAGACCCACTATGCAGCGGTGGTGGCTGGAAACACCTGGCGTCCTGCTGAGATGTTTACATGCGTGTGGAGGGTGTTGTTTACGCGTTGTGTTTTTGGCAGAAGCCGTCTCCTGGTTTTCAGGGAGAATCCGGTCCTGATTAAGGGCAGGCGTTCCTCTCAGTTATTCTGGGATTCGCTTTTGCGCCCGCCGCTTCAGTAGAGAGCGGGTTTATTTTCAACCTTTACTCGACCATGGAAAGCTGCAGCGGCGTCGAGGGGTTTTCTTTTTCCGGTCTTTTCTGCAGTCAGACTCAGTTTCAGGCGTTCACACCGGGGTGCTGCCCGGTACCGCCCGTCCTCTGCTGTCGCGTTTCATTTGACCTTTCATCTGCATCTCTGTCAGCCTGTTCCTCCGAGGTCCAGCCATTAAACAGTCAGTAATACAGATCACAGACACTGCTGAAACCCCCAGAACAATCACACTGTCCAAGCCTCCACACACATTAATGCATAACTTACACAACACAGCCCAGGTGAACAAAGTTCTACACACACACACACACACACACACACACACACACACACACACACACACACACACACACACACACACACACACGTCATACTGAGTCAGCACATTCACACAATACACCATACATGCAAACCATAATAATCTCATCTCATCTCACCTCATCTGAATTCATCTCATCTCACCTCATCTCACCTCACCTCACCTCACCTCACCTCATCTCACCTCATCTCATCTCATCTCATCTCATCTCATCTCATCTCATCTCATCTCATCTCATCTCATCTCATCTCATCTCATCTCATCTCATCTCAATTCATCTCAATTCATCTCACCTCATCTCATCATCAGCTGCTTCTCCGGGATCGGGTCGCAGTGGCAGCAAGCTAAGTAGGGCACTCCAGTCGTCCCTCTCCCCAGCAACACCCTCCAGCTCCTCCTGGGGGATCCCAAGGCGTTCCCAGGCCAGACTGGACATGTAGTCCCTCCAGCGAGTTCTGGGTCCACCCCGAGGTCTCCTCCCAGTTGCAGGTGCCCAGAAAACCTCCAAAGGAAGGCGCCCAGGAGGCATCCTAATCACATGCCCAAACCACCTGAACGGGCTCCTTTTGATGTGAAGGAGCAGCGGCTCTACTCCGAGTTCCCTCCGGATGTCCGAGCTCCTCCCCCTATCTCTAAGGCTGAGCCCAGACACCCTACGGAGGAAACTCATTTCAGCCACTTGTATCCACGATCTCACCCTTTCGGTCACTACCCAAAGCTCATGACCATAGGTGAGGGTTGGAACCAAGACTGACTGGTAAATTGAGAGCTTTGTCTTCCGGCTCAGCTCCCTCTTCACCACAACGGTCCTGTACAGCATCCACATTACTGCTGATGCTGCACCAATCCACCTGTCAATCTCCCGCTCCATCCTACCCTCACTCATGAACAAGACCCCGAGATACTTGAACTCCTTCACTTGAGGCAACAACTCATCCCCAACCCGGAGGGAGCAATCCACCATGTTCCGGTAGAGAACCATGGCCTCAGACTTGGAGGTGCTGACTCTCATCCCGGCCATTTCACACTCAGCTGCAAACCGCCCCAGTGGGCGCTGGAGGTCGTGTTCTGATGAAGCCAACAAAACCACATCATCTGCGAAGAGCAGAGATGCAATCCTGAGGTTCCCAAACCGGACACACTCCTCACCTTGGCTGCACCTTGAGATCCTGTCCATGAATATCACAAACAGAATCGGAGACAAAGGACAAGCTTGGAGGAGTCCGACACCCACCGAAAACGTTTTGGACTTTGTGTCAAGAATGTGGACACAGCTCTCACTGTGGTTATACAAGGACCAAAGTAATAATAATAATAAAGATAATAATTAATGAAGATAATTAATAATAAGCCTCCTCAATACAAATCAGCCCTGCACAATTTGCAAGCTGATGCCTCTGAACCTACACAGCAACACAACCAATACCAGTACACTTAACCAATACCAGTACACTTAACCAATACCAGTACCCTGTTAGGCCCCTTACCATATACTGACCTGAATGCACTGTGCACTGGACTCAGACTGCACTGGACTCAGACTGGACTTGTTTGCACCGGTACATCAGTCATTGATATGCTGGGAACTGGACTGTTCATGTCGTACATATTCACTGTACACATTCTCACAGACCTTCTTGTGTGTGTGATGTAATGATTTATGGTGCTGCTTGTTTTTCTGTCTTTGCACTGGAACCAAGCTGCCATACTGCAGCAAAACAATTACCACCAACATTGTTGCATAGCAATAATACAGTATCTATCCTTCCATCTATGACATTACACACCATCAGCTGAATTCAACACACCCATAATTTACATTTATTCTAGATTTCCATTAAGTGGTTTTTATGCATTCTGTGTTTTGGTTGAATTGATTTTTCATTTTCCTGCCGTGACAGCGCAATAAGAAAACGTCCTTCTTCCAGCTGTGGACCCCTGGGAGCATTTTTCTGCCCCAGTCCCCAACCGGTATTCCCAGTCAGTCCAGGCAGTCGAAGTGGTTATGCTTCATTTCTTCAGTAGTTTTCGTACTGCAAACCCCGGTGTTCCGTAAAGTATGGATGTGATCCTGAACACACAGAACACGTGGATATGCGGGTCACAATTTCTGATGGGCACAGATTTTGGTGTAACACCGGGAAGATAATGCAGTGGTAGCGACTGTGTTTTGGAGAAAGGTGACTGTCCAGTATGTAATGCTGACGAACATATCAACCCATAGCCAACATTTATAAAGTCGGCTTTGTGTTTTAGTGCCTGTTTCTTCCTCTGCTGCATCTGACAGACAAGTTACACTTCTTCTTCTCCTCCTCTGTGGCCGACAGGACGCGTCTCCATTACATTTGATACTTGGTGGGGTGGCGGACCCCCCGGCACCAGTGATGAATAGCACACAGGCACAATTACAGAACGCTAATAGACTGAATGGCTGTGGCTCCAGAAGCACCACTGGGGAAATGTGTCAAACAAGACATTTTAACAGGAAGAAGAGCTACGTTTCACTGAGACGCTCTCTGTTCTGCTACTGTTCAATACCGCTCTCCCCCCCGCGCCTCCTCCCCGCGCCTCCTCCCCGCGCCTCCCATCACACATCACATGTCTGCACAGCACATTTTCATCTGTCCTTAAATCGCCTCTCCCTCTCTCCCTCTCTCTCTCTCTGCTCTCCCTCTCTTTCTCTCTGCTCTCCCTCTCTTTCTCTGCCTCTCTCTCTTTCTCTGCTCTCCCTCTCTTTCTCTGCTCTCCCTCTCTTTCTCTGCTCTCCCTCTCTTTCTCTGCCTCTCTCTTTCTCTGCTCTCCCTCTCTTTCTCTGCCCTCTCTCTCTCTCTGCTCTCCCTCTCTTTCTCTGCCTCTCTCTCTTCTCTGCCTCTCTCTTTCTCTGCTCTCCCTCTCTTTCTCTGCCCTCTCTCTCTCTCTGCTCTCCCTCTCTTTCTCTGCCTCTCTCTCTGCTCTCCTATTTCTCTGCCTCTCTCTCTCGCTCTGCTCTCCCTCTCTCTCTCTCTCTGCTCTCCTTCTCTTTCTCTGCTCTCCCTCTCTTTCTCTACTCGCTCTCTTTCTCTGCTCTCCCTCTCTCTCTCTCTGCTCGCTCTCTCTCTCTGCTCTCTCTCTCTCTCTCTCTCTCGCTCTCTTTCTCTGCTCTCCCTCTCTCTCTCTGCTCTCTCGCTCTCTCTCTCTCTCTCTCTCTCTCTCTCTCTCTCTGCTCTCCTTCTCTCTCTCTCTCTCTCTCTCTCTGCTCTCCCTCTCTCTCTCTCTCTGCTCTCCTTCTCTTTCTCTGCTCTCCCTCTCTTTCTCTACTCACTCTCTTTCTCTGCTCTCCCTCTCTCTCTCTCTGCTCTCCCTCTCTCTCTCTCTGCTCTCTCTCTCTCTCTCTGCTCTCCCTCTCTCTCTCTCTGCTCTCTCTCTCTCTCTCTCTGCTCTCCCTCTCTCTCTCTCTGCTCTCCCTCTCTTTCTCTACTCACTCTCTTTCTCTGCTCTCCCTCTCTCTCTCTCTGCTCTCCCTCTCTCTTTCTCTGCTCTCCCTCTCTCTCTCTCTGCTCTCCCTCTCTCTCTCTCTGCTCTCTCTCTCTCTCTCTCTCTCTCTCTCTCTCTCTCTCTCTCTCTCTCTCTCTCTCTCTCTCTCTCTCTCTCTCTCTCTGCCTCTCTCTCTGCCTCTCTCTGCTCTCCCTCTCTTTCTCGTCCTCTCTCTTTCTTTCTCTCTGCTCTCTCTCTCTCTCTGTCTCTCTGTCTCTCTGTCTGTCCAGTGGACTTCCTATGAGTCGGACATGTTTTGTCCTCAGATGCCGCTTCAGTGGAAAGAGAAGTGTGTGTGTGTGTGTGTGTGTGTGTGTGTGTGTGTGTTATTGGTGGTGGGGGTTCTGGTTTTCCCTGGGAGGTCTCGATCCACTGCTGTGCTGCACGGACTGCCCCAGAACCGCTGGGCCGGGGGGGGATCCCGATCCATTTATTAGAGCAGGATGTGTGTGTGTGTGTGTGTGTGTGTGTGTGTGAGAGAGAGAGAGAGAGAGAGAGAGAGAGAGAGAGAGAGAGAGAGAGAGAGAGAGAGAGAGAGAGAGAGAGAGAGTATGCGTGTCAATTAAAGCCATAAGCGCTGCAGATGAAGGCAGGATTAATCCCTCTCCGTTTCCTCGCCTGTCCAGAGCGTTTTGCTGGGTAATTGTTTACATCTGCACTCATCCAAATAAGCTGTTACGGAGGAGGGGAAGAAAACCCCTCCAGGAACCGTCTCCAGTCCCGGCTGGCCCCCGGATCCTTTGGCAGCACATTAGAGAAGCAGTCAGAACATTTCAGCCAAGCGGTTGCACTGGGCTCAGAACAGCGTCCTCGCCGGGCCCCTCGCTTCAGCTCGACGCTCTCACACCGTCCACCGCCGACGGTCCTCCTCCTTCACCTCATCACTGCTCGTTTGTCACGGCCCTGTTTCAACTCTCACTTCCTGTTTGACCCTGCCGGGCTGCCTTACTGAGAATCAGCCCCACGGGGCTGTCGGGCTGTTGTAGGTGTACGACAGGTTCACGGCGGGGCGCGTTTGATGTGCGACAGGCTGCAGCCATTAGAGAAGTTTGGAAAATTGCTATCTAAACCTATCTATCTATCTATCTATCTATCTATCTATCTATCTATCTATCTATCTATCTATCTATCTATCTATCTATCTATCTGTCTGTCTGTCTGTCTGTCTGTCTGTCTGTCTGTCTCTTTATCTATCTATCTATCTATCTGTCTCTTTATCTATCTATCTATCTATCTATCTATCTATCTATCTATCTATCTATCTATCTATCTATCTATCTATCTATCTATCTATCTCTGTCTGTCTCTTTATCTATCTATCTATCTATCTATCTATCTATCTATCTATCTATCTATCTATCTATCTATCTATCTATCTATCTATCTATCTATCTATCTGTCTCTTTATCTATCTATCTATCTATCTATCTATCTATCTATCTATCTATCTATCTATCTATCTATCTATCTATCTATCTATCTATCTATCTATCTATCTATCTATCTATCTATCTATCTGTCTCTTTATCTATCTATCTATCTATCTATCTATCTATCTATCTATCTATCTATCTATCTATCTATCTATCTATCTATCTATCTATCTATCTATCTATCTGTCTCTTTATCTATCTATCTATCTATCTATCTATCTATCTATCTATCTATCTATCTATCTATCTATCTATCTATCTATCTATCTATCTATCTATCTATCTATCTATCTATCTATCTATCTATCTATCTATCTATCTATCTATCTATCTGTCCGTCCGTCCGTCCGTCCGTCCGTCCGTCCGTCCGTCTGTCTGTCTGTCTGTGTGTCTCTTTCCATGCTACACTTGGTGTGTGTCTGCACCATCTTTTCTTGTGGAGCAGCAAAGAAACCTGATTTTTGTGTGTGACATTTAATATTTTGTTGAGATGTCATTTGAATGTTAGACAACAGCAGTGCTGCGTTTACACACCAGAACTACAATCTCCCCCTTTTCATCGTCTCCCAGTGGGATGCTCTCAGAGCTCGTGCACACACACACACACACACACCCCCACACAATATATACACCTCCTCACTTGATGCAGTCACCCGCTCCGTGGTTTCTCATACCGTCGCTATGGTAACGATACCCAGCTCTTCCTGTCATTCCCGCCAGATGACCTCACAGTCTTGGCGTGGATCTCGTCATGCCTTGCTGATATCTCTGTGTGGATGAAAGAGCGCCACCTTCAGCTTAACCTCTCTAAGGCTGAGCTCCTTGTCATCCCAGCCAGTCCATCATCACAACAACAGATCAATATCCAGCTTGGACCAACCCAACTCATGCCCACAACGTCTGCCCGAAGCCTGGCTGTCATGACTGATGACCAGCTAACCTTTAAGGGTCACGTGGCCTCGACTGCTTGGTCCTGCCAATTTGCCCTGTACAACATCAGGAAAATTAGACCCTACCTGTCTGAGCATGCAGCACTACTCCTGGTGCAGGTTCTTGTTACGTCACACAGTGACTACTGCACCTCTTTACTGGCAGGGCTCCCTGCATGCACTTCCCAACCTCCGCCAATGATCCAGAACACGGCAGCACATCCGGTCTTCAACCAACTCAAAACAGTACGTGACTCTGCTGTTCATATCCCTCCGCTGTTCATATCCCTCCGCTGTTCATATCCCTGCACTGTTCATATCCCTGCACCGTTCATATCCCTGCACCGTTCATATCCCTGCACCGTTCATATCCCTGCACTGTTCATATCCCTCCACTGTTCATATCCCTGCACTGTTCATATCCCTGCACTGTTCATATCCCTACACTGTTCATATCCCTGCACTGTTCATATCCCACCACTGTCATATCCCTGCACCGTTCATATCCCTGCACTGTTCATATCCCCCCACTGTTCATATCCCTGCACTGTTCATATCCCGCCACCGTCCATATCCCTGCACTGTTCATATCCTTCCACTGTTCATATCCCTGCACTGTTCATATCCCACCACTGTTCATATCCCTGCACTGTTCATATCCCTGCACTGTTCATATCCCTGCACTGTGTTGACGCCTCCTGACTCGATCCTTGTGTTGTCGTCTCCAGACTAGATCCTTGTGTTGTCGTCTCCTGACTAGATACTTGTGTTGTCTCCTGACTAGATCATTGTGTTCTCGCCTCCTGACTAGATCCTTGTGTCGTCCCCTGACTAGATCCTTGTGTTGTCGTCTCCTGACTAGATCTTTGTGTCGTCTCCTGACTAGATCCTTGTGTTGTCGTCTCCTGACTAGATCTTTGTGTCGTCCCCTGACTAGATCCTTGTGTTGTCCCCTGACTAGATCCTTGTGTTGTCATCTCCTGACTAGATCTTTGTGTCGTCTCCTGACTAGATCTTTGTGTCGTCTCCTGACTAGATCCTTGTGTCGTCCCCTGACTAGATCCTTGCCTGTGTTGTATTAACTCTCAGATGTACGTTGCTTTGAATAAAAGCGTCTGCTGAATGGAATTGTAAATTGTGAAAATACACACACACACACACATCTTTGGTGGTAACTCGTGGTCGAGTATGACCCTCCTCCCTCTGGGTCCCTCTGAGTCTTCAGGTGGGTGTAGAGGTCGAGCCTGGATCCGCATAATGGGAGGGTACCTGCACGTTACAGCTTTTTACGTTTCGAGGCTGATGCACCTGCAGCCACCACGCGGTCCTTGGCAGGGGGTGTCCAGAGTCCAATGGCATGGAGACCCAAGACGATTGAGGACCACCCTCTGTTGTAGCATTGATCCACCTTCATCGCCGTTGTGACCTGGAGACATCTTCCACCATTTCCACCGTGAGGTCTTTGTTGGATTGTGCTTCGTCTGGAACCTCCCCCTTGACCTGTTCACCTTGGGGGACCCTACCAGGAGCCAAAGTCTTAGGATCATTGGCACATGCAAGCTTCTCCACCACGGCAAGGTGGAGATCCAGGAGAACACACACACACACACACACACACACACACGGCCCTGGAGCAGCCAGCCGGGTGCAGGTTCAGCTGTAGTGCAGTAGATGTAGGTATAGATGGCGTTTCTTACTGTCGTCCTGAGGGAGGACATGCGGGTGGCTGGTGTGACAGAGGAAGACGCAGAAGACAGGAAGAAATGGAAACGGATGATCCGCTGTGGCGCCCCCTAACGGGAGCAGACGAGAGTAGTAGTAGTAGTAGTAGTAGTCTTGTGGGATTTGAACCATCGCTCTTCAGGTTTCAGACAAGACCCAGAGCCATGCCACATGTGATACCCGGAAAGGTGACGTCTTGTATATGAACCCACACTGTCAGATCTAGTTTAGTCCCGTTCATATTGGACCCCACACACACACACACATAAATAACAAACACATACATAACAAACACACACACACACACACACACACACACACACACACACACACATTCTCCATCCTTCAGGGGTTTCGTTTTAATGTCTCTCTCACGCAGAGAGTTTTACGATGCTCTCGATTTTCTCCCCGGCCGGTTGGACCGCGATGAAAGCTCTGCACTCCACCAGGGAGGAGGGACAGAGAGGGAGGGAGAGAGAGAGAGAGAGAGAGAGAGGGAGAGAGAGAGGGAGAGAGCGGTGTGGGAACAGGAAGTATCATGTAGGAGATCCAGAGGCAGACCACGACACTGCTCCCCTTCACTTTCTCTCTTTCCCTCTCTCGCTGTCTCTCTCTTTCCCTCTCTCGCTGTCTCTCTCTCTCTCTCTCTCTCTCTCTCTCTCTCTCTCTCTCTCTCTCTCTCTCTCGCTGTCTCTCTCTCTCTCTCTCTCTCTCTCTCTCTCTCTCTCTCTCTCTCTCGCTGTCTCTCTCTCGCTGTCTCTCTCTCTCTCGCTGTCTCTCTCTCTCTTGCTGTCTCTCTCTCTCTCTCGCTGTCTCTCGCTCTCTCGCTGTCTCTCTCTCTCGCTGTCTCTCTCTCTCGCTGTCTCTCTCTCGCTGTCTCTCTCTTTCCCTCTCTCGCTGTCTCTCTGTCTCTCTCTCTCTTGCTGTCCCTCTCTCTCTCTCGCTGTCTCTCTCTCTCGCTGTCTCTCTCTCTCGCTCTCTCTCTCTCTCTCTCTCTCTCTCTCTCGCTGTCTCTCTCTCTCTCTCGCTGTCCCTCTCTCTCTCTCGCTGTCTCTCTCTCTCTCTCGCTGTCTCTCTCCCTCTCTCCCTGTCTCTCTCTCTCTCTCGCTGTCTCTCTCCCTCTCTCGCTGTCTCTCTCTCTCTCTCTCTCGCTGTCTCTCGTGCAGTTACTCTCCATCGTCTCTCTGTCTATATGCTGAATGTGATTTCTTGGCAAGAAATAGGTGAAGAACACGAGTTAGGAGATGAAATATCAATACAGGAAACCCTTCTTACCCCTTGTGTGTGTGTGTGTGTGGGTATTATCAGTAGTGATACCAGTTAACATCCGTCCATATCTCTATTTACTCCATCTTTTAATTTCCTCTTCCAATTTGACACTACATATGGTGAGAAGTGTGTGTGTGTGTGTGTGTGTGTGTGTGTGTGTGTGTGTGTGTGTGTGTGTGTGTGTGTGTGTTCTCTGAGTGACAGTATCACCATGACTGACAGCGTGCACCACATGTGTTTCTCTGAGGAACCGACGTGTCGGTGAGCACAGATGAGAAACGACAAACCCGTCTCGGACCGACAACAGCTGAATCATCAGCGCCTTTGTGTAAATATGTGTGTGTCATAATTGTGTGTGTGTATGTGTGTTGCCTTTCACACGTGTGTCTCATTGCAAACAAAGAAGCCTTTGGGGAGACACCGACTGTTTCCCATCTCCCACTGTGAGAGAATTCCAGAAACAAACATGAAATCATGTGAATGGATGTCACAGAGCGGCGACTCTCCCTGCACTCCGCAGCCTGGTTCATACTGAACACTCCTACTGAACACTCTGCAGCCTGGTTCATACTGAACACTCCTACTGAACACTCTGCAGCCTGGTTCATACTGAACACTCCGCAGCCTGGTTCATACTGAACACTCCTACTGAACACTCTCCAGCCTGGTTCATACTGATCACTCATACTGAACACTCCGCAGCCTGGTTCATACTGAACACTCTGCAGCCTGGTTCATACTGAACACACTGCAGCCTGGTTCATACTGAACACTCCTACTGAACACTCTGCAGCCTGGTTCATACTGAACACTCCTACTGAACACTCTGCAGCCTGGTTCATACTGAACACTCCGCAGCCTGGTTCATACTGAACACTCCTACTGAACACTCTGCAGCCTGGTTCATACTGATCACTCATACTGAACACTCCGCAGCCTGGTTCATACTGAACACTCTGCAGCCTGGTTCATACTGAACACACTGCAGCCTGGTTCATACTGAACACTCCTACTGAACACTCTGCAGCCTGGTTCATACTGAACACTCATACTGAACACTCTGCAGCCTGGTTCATACTGATCACTCATTCTGAACACTCTGCAGCCTGTTCATACTGAACACTCTGCAGCCTGGTTCATACTGATCACTCATACTGAACACTCTGCAGCCTGGTTCGTACTGAACACTCTGCAGCCTGGTTCATACTGAACACTCATACTGAACACTCTGCAGCCTGGTTCATACTGAACACTCATACTGAACACTCTGCAGCCTGGTTCACACAGGATGCTCTGCAGCCTGGTTCATACTGAACACTCAGCAGCCTGGTTTATGCTGAACACTCTGCAGGCTGGTTCATGCTGAACACTGTGCAGCCTGGTTCATACTTAACGCTCTGCAGCCCGGTTCATACTGAACACTCTGCAGCCTGGTTCATACTGAACACACTGCAGCCTGGTTCATACTGAACACTCCTACTGAACACTCTGCAGCCTGGTTCATACTGAACACTCATACTGAACACTCTGCAGCCTGGTTCATACTGAACACTCATACTGAACACTCTGCAGCCTGGTTCATACTGATCACTCATACTGAACACTCTGCAGCCTGGTTCATACTGAACACTCTGCAGCCTGGTTCATACTGATCACTCATACTGAACACTCTGCAGCCTGGTTCATACTGAACACTCATACTGAACACTCTGCAGCCTGGTTCACACAGGATGCTCTGCAGCCTGGTTCATACTGAACACTCAGCAGCCTGGTTTATGCTGAACACTCTGCAGGCTGGTTCATGCTGAACACTGTGCAGCCTGGTTCATACTTAACGCTCTGCAGCCTGGTTCATGCTGAACGCTCTCTCTCTCTCTCTCTCTCTCTCTCTCTCTCTCTCTCTCTCTCTCTCTCTCTCTCTCTCTCTCTCTCTCTCTGTCTCTCTCTCTGTCTCTCTCTCTGTCAGATCAGCTCAGAACTGTGCTCTGTGAGGACGCCATTAAACCTCAACAGCAGCAGCAGTCATGACAGGAGAAGGCCCAATGAGAGAGCAGGATTATCCCAAACGTCCTGAGCGTATTTCAGCAGGCGGTGGAACGAGGGATGGAATCCGCCATTGTTCTTGTTGGGGAATAAACACTTTGATGAAGTCTCTGGTGGACGTCTGGCGAAGCTGAATGTAAAACAATTAAAAACAGAAACCATACCACAGCGTTTGCAGGGTCAAAGTTCACTGAAGCTCCGGCTTTCTGCCTCAACATTAAAGCCCGGGAGGAGAAAAGCTGCAGAAGAGGACTTTTTATCAGGCGGGTTGATGACTGAGATGTTTAAACCAACTGAAGAGACCTGGAAGAGGCCTGACTACCACCACTGAGCTGCTTTTGAGCAAGGAACTGGATTCCCAAACGGTGAAAGGGAAGCGTCTGACAGAGCAGTTCTGCTGACTGTAGATGTGAAGGTGATTGGTAGTAAAAATCCTGTTTGAGACCAAAGTCCAGGGTTTTTCCAGGATTATTGTTGGTAAGATCCCATTTCACACACATCTAACAAACCCATGGATTTTAAATATGCTCCAGACTTACAGGAGGAAATATGTTATACCAAACCTAGATCTCATCACATACAGTATTCACATCTCCAGTCACACACACAGACAGAGAGGAATAGTATAAATGGCAGGAGATGTATTGTAGTCAAGTTTGTTTGTTCGTGTGTGTGCGGGGGGTGTTTCTGATGATAGCATATTAACTGGTGGAAGACACATTACAGCCACGCTGATATTTCCCATGAAGCCTTGCTGCAGCTGGCCTGGGTGGCTGCTAAGCTAGCTGCTGTGGTCACGGCTGAGCCCTGTGAGCCGGCGCTCCCTCGCGCTTCCTGTGTAGAAAAGCTTTTTTAGCCTTTCCACATGTGTTCAATGAAAGCCACGCAAGCCTGTGAGGATGTTGTTGTTGCACTTCTTGTTTGTGTGATTCCAGGGGATTTAGAGATGCTGTTTAAAGTAGGGCAGGGGCATCTGTGGTCTGGTTACGGGGTTAACCTACATTTCTTCGATGGTTTCTTTTCATACCACAAAGCCCAGCGGTTCGTTTGAGACGGACGTGATCCTGAACGCACAGGAAGAATTCACCTGCAGGTCACCATTTCTGAGGGTCGCAGATTTTAGTGCAACACCGGTAAGGTGTTCAGCGGTAATCCAGCGGTAGTATGTATGTAGGGGAAGTCACCTGGCACAGTAATACTGATCATTATACACAGTTCTGACCAGCAATTTGATGGGACGAGAGGCGTTCTATGAGTGATGATATAATAATAATAATAATAATTTCATTTATATAGCACCTTTCTGAAACAATGTTACAAAGTGTGTCACAAAAAACAACAACAGATAAAACCAGACCAGGCAGGAATAAGAGTAAGATTAAATAAGAATAAAAATAAAAACAAATATCAAACATTTGTAAAAGCTTTCATAAAAAGAAAAGTTTTAAGACGAGATTTAAAAGAAACTAGAGACTTAGTTCGCCTTAGCTCAGCAGGAAGAGGGGTCCATAGTGTGGGGGCTCGAACAGCAAAAGCCCCATCACCCTTGGTAACCAACCCAGACCTGGGAATAACCAGCAGGGCTCCATCTGCAGACCTTAATGGTCCAGGGGGGACAGAGTACAACAGTACCGGGACTTCTGCTACTACTACTACTACTACTGCTACTACTACTACTACTACTACTACTACTACTACTACCACCACCACTCTCGCCTTCGTCACCTCCACTCCTTGCATCCTCACCATTCCTCTGTCCTCCCTCTCATTCACACATAGGTATCCCGTCTTGCTCCTACTGACTTTCATTCCTCTTCTCTCCAGTGCATACCTCCACCTCTCCAGGCTCTCCTCCACCTGCACCCTGCTCTCACTACACATCACAATGTCATCCGTGAACATCATCGTCCATATTTCCACGAATAACATTTGAGTTAAATTATGAATGGTCGTCAGGAGGGGATGAAGGGGAGGGAAGAGGTCTGGATGCTTCAGTTCAAACCTGCAGCTGTGCTCGTATGACGTCAGCTGACCCAGACCAGTTAGAGGAGAGCAGCATTGAAGCTAACACTCTGGAGAGCATCCATGGAGAGCAGGAAAGGATGGAGCAACACGCTGTCTGATCACGCTGTGAGCTCATCTGAACCACACACGCCGCCACAGCCACTGTCAGCAGACTCCCTTCACTGGGAACATACAGATAAACGCTCCTGATGCGAAGTAGCTGGCCCGCCCTGCACAAGGCAGGCTGCAGTGTGCAGGAAAATGTTTATGTGTTGCTTGGCAACAGTCCAGTTGCAGAACTATTTGTGTTGGCGGAGCCAAAAACATGATTAAACGAGCAAACAAATCATAATCTGTTGTCAGTCATTACTGTTAGCTGAGAAGCGGCGCTTGTGGAGCTGTTGTGTAAAAGCCACACGAGACTGGAGGTCGTGCTGCCATGCTGAATATCCTCAGCACGGCTGTGACTCAGTGCAACAACACTTCCTCTCGTGTGACTCAGTGCAACAACACTTCCTCTGATACGGCTGAAGCACACTCATCCATATCGGATCCTTAATCAAGCCTAATTTAATGTTAGCTAATGTTTGGCTTTGTTTTTTTCCCCCTTTTTAGTCCCAATTGTATCCAGCCAATTACCCCACTCTTCTGAGCCGTCCTGGTCGCCGCTGCTCCTCCCCCCTCTGCTGAGCCGGGGAGGGCTGCAGACTACCACATGCCTCCTCCCATACATGTGGAGTCACCAGCCGCTTCTTTTCACCTGACGGTGAGGAGTTTCACCAGGGGGACGTAGCGCGTGGGAGGGTCACGCTATTGCCCCCAGTCCCCAGAGACCAGGACACATACCCACATCCGGCTTCCCAATTGTGTCTGTAGGGCTGCCTGACCAAGCCGGAGGTAACACAGGGATTCGAACTGGCGATCCCCGTGTTGGTAGGCAACGGAATAGACCCCCACGCTACCCGCACGCCCCATTGGCTTTGTATTTTAGCACGTTTCACTTTCTCTTCCACATTTGACATGCTACCTCCTTCATTTTCTTCTTCTTCATGGGCGGCACGAAGGCCCAGTGGTTAGTGCTGTCGCCTCACAGCAAGAAGGTCCTGGGTTCGAACCCCGGGGTTGTCCACCTTGGCGATCAGAAAACACACTGTAGAAGATACAGTGTGCGTTGAGACGTTTGTGGATCACATTCAGCAGACTGGTGCTGGTTTAATGTGACCCGTCTGGACATGTGGGTCGTGTGGACATGTGGGTCGTCTGGACATGTAGGTCGTTTAGACATGTGGGTCATGTGGACATGTGGGTCGTGTGGACATGTGGTTGTTGTGTGGACATGTGGGTCGTCTGGACATGTGGGTTGTCTGGACATGTGGGTCGTCTGGACATGTGGGTCGTTTGGACATGTGGGTCGTGTGGACATGTGGGTCGTGTGGACATGTGGTTGTTGTGTGGACATGTGGGTCGTGTGGACATGTGGTTGTGTGGACATGTGGGTTGTGTGTTTGTATGATCCCTACAAGTTCTACATCTCCATCTGATGGATGACTGGCTTATTTATTTATACATGTTACACACACAGTCCTGTGTGTGTCCCTGTGTGTGTAACATGTATGTGTGTGTGTGGGTGTGTGTATATGGGTGTGCGTGTGCATGTACTAACCTGCGCGCACGTACGTGTGTATGCGTGTGTGCATGTCCATGTGTGTGTGCGCGTGCACGTGTGTGTGTACGTGTGTGCACCCATGTGTGTGCATATGTGCGCAGCGTGCATGTGTGTGCATGTGTTTGCATGTGTGTGTATTTGTGTGTGTGTGCATATGTGTGTGCACCCATGTGTGTGCATATGTGCGCAGCGTGCATGTGTGTGTACGTGTGTGTGTGTGTGTGTGCGTGCGTGTGTGTGTGTGTGTGTACATTGCACATGTGTAAGCCTTCACCGGTCCGTAGTTCTCAGTTTGTGCAGGAATGCGTGTGAGAGGCGACCAATGAGGTTTGAGTTTATTTAGCTTGGACCTGCTGCTTCCCTCACACAACACCGCGCTGTGCTGCTGCAGGACGGCTCCGCAGCCCCGCCCACAGAGACGAGAAGAAGAAGCGACACACAATGAAAGATAGAAAACCCCACAATCCTGCAGACAGGAACAACACAATCAGCTGCTCTCTCCCAAGGTGCCCCATCAATCCCCCGGCACGTCCAAGGTCACACGCCAGTCTCCTCTGCAGCCGTCGAGTACAGCGTGTGTGCGTTTGTGTGTGTGTGTGTGTGTGTGTGCGTGTGTGTGTGTGTGTGTGTGTGTGCGTGCGTGTGTGTGTGTAGTGGATAACACCACAGTAGCTTTCCTGCATCAGAGTGTATGTAGTGTTGCATCACTCTCTCACTGTCATTGGCAGCATTTCCGTGTGGTCATCATGAGGTTAAAGGTCATGCACCTCGACTGGTTTACAGGAGGAAACTGTACAGGTGATACATTTCCCATCATGCATCGTCTTTCTTGCACCTACGTTCCACCACCACAACCAGCAGCAGCCTGCAGTCAGTTCTGTCCCCCATGGGGTCGATGATGGAGCTAAACGAGTGTTTCAGAACTCTGGTCCTTCACACCGCTGCCACACACACACACACACACACACACACACACACACACACACACACACACACACACACATTTATGCATAATACTCATTTATGCACACTCATGCACTCACTCACATGAATAGACACATACACAAGTACCCCCTTCACACACACACACACACACACACACACACACACACACACTCTGCTGGAAGCTTAGCAGATGCCAATACATGGGTTAATGGATCTGTGTGTGTGTGTGTGTGTGTGTGTGTGTGTGATGCCAATAGACTTGAGCCAGCCAGCCTGTGATACTCATGAATAATAATGAGTGAGGACTGGTCCATTTCAAAAGCACCAGGGGGTTGGACAGGGAGGGTAATGACATGCTGACAACTGCCCCTACACATGTTGATGGGGGTGGTGGAGGGTACTGTGTTATTAGGGGCTGGGGGTGTTGTATTATTGGGGTGGGGGTAGGGGGTTATTGTATTATTGAGAGGTGGGGTGGGGGTTTAAGATCATTGGGGGTGGGGGGTGTTGTATTATGTGGGGGTGGGAGGGTATTGTATTATTGGGAAGTGGAGGTGTTGTGTTATTGGGGGTGGGGGTATAATATCTTTGGGGTGGTGGGTGTTGTATGATTGGGGACGAGGGCGGTTGTATTATTGGGGGGTGGAGGTGTTGTATGGGGTGGGGCATATGGTATTACTAGGGGGTGGGGTATTGTAGGGGGTGGAGGGTATGATATTATTGGGGGTGGAGTGTTGTATTACTGGGGGGTGGAGGTGTTGTATTACTGGGGGGAGGTGGTGTTGTATTACTGGGGGCCGGAGTGTTGTATGATTGGGGGGTGGAGGTGTTGTATGGGGTGGAGGGTATGGTATTACTGGGGGGTGGGGTATTGTATGGGGTGGGGGGTATGGTATTACTGGGGGGTGGAGGTGTTGTATTACTGGGGGGAGGAGGTGTTGTATTACTGGGGGCCGGAGTGTTGTATGATTGGGGGGTGGAGGTGTTGTATGGGGTGGGGGGTATGGTATTACTAGGGGGTGGGGTATTGTATGGGGTGGGGGGTATGGTATTATTGGGGGTGGAGTGTTGTATTACTGGGGGGTGGAGGTGTTTTATGGGGTGGGGGCTATGGTATCATAGGAGTAACAGGGTGGTGTTGGATGCTCACAGGAGTAACAGGGTTGGTGTTGGATGTTCACATGAGTAACAGGGTGGTGTTGGATGCTCACATGAGTAACAGGGTTGGTGTTGGATGCTCACAGGAGTAACGGGTGGTGTTGGATGCTCACAGGAGTAACAGGGTTGGTGTTGGATGCTCACATGAGTAACAGGGTTGGTGTTGGGTGCTCACAGGAGTAACAGGGTTGGTGTTGGATGTTCAAATGAGTAACAGGGTTGTGTTGGATGCTCACAGGAGTAACAGGGTGGTGTTGGATGCTCACAGGAGTAACAGGGTTGGTGTTGGATGTTCACAGGAGTAACAGGGTTGTGTTGGATGCTCACATGAGTAACAGGGTGGTGTTGGATGTTCACAGGAGTAACAGGGTTGTGTTGGATGCTCACATGAGTAACAGGGTGGTGTTGGATGCTCACAGGAGTAACAGGGTTGGTGTTGGATGCTCACAGGAGTAACAGGGTTGGTGTTGGATGTTCACAGGAGTAACAGGGTGGTGTTGGATGCTCACAGGAGTAACAGGGTTGGTGTTGGATGTTCACATGAGTAACAGGGTGGTGTTGGATGCTCACATGAGTAACAGGGTTGGTGTTGGATGCTCACAGGAGTAACGGGTGGTGTTGGATGCTCACAGGAGTAACAGGGTTGGTGTTGGATGCTCACATGAGTAACAGGGTTGGTGTTGGGTGCTCACAGGAGTAACAGGGTTGGTGTTGGATGCTCACATGAGTAACAGGGTGGTGTTGGATGCTCACAGGAGTAACAGGGTTGGTGTTGGATGTTCACAGGAGTAACAGGGTTGTGTTGGATGCTCACATGAGTAACAGGGTGGTGTTGGATGTTCACAGGAGTAACAGGGTTGTGTTGGATGCTCACATGAGTAACAGGGTGGTGTTGGATGCTCACAGGAGTAACAGGGTTGGTGTTGGATGCTCACAGGAGTAACAGGGTTGGTGTTGGATGTTCACAGGAGTAACAGGGTGGTGTTGGATGCTCACAGGAGTAACAGGGTTGGTGTTGGATGTTCACATGAGTAACAGGGTGGTGTTGGATGCTCACATGAGTAACAGGGTTGGTGTTGGATGCTCACAGGAGTAACGGGTGGTGTTGGATGCTCACAGGAGTAACAGGGTTGGTGTTGGATGCTCACATGAGTAACAGGGTTGGTGTTGGGTGCTCACAGGAGTAACAGGGTTGGTGTTGGATGTTCAAATGAGTAACAGGGTTGGTGTTGGATGCTCACATGAGTAACAGGGTGGTGTTGGATGCTCACATGAGTAACAGGGTTGGTGTTGGATGCTCACAGGAGTAACAGGGGTGGTGTTGGATGCTCACAGGAGTAACAGGGTTGGTGTTGGATGTTCACAGGAGTAACAGGGTTGTGTTGGATGCTCACATGAGTAACAGGGTGGTGTTGGATGCTCACGGAGTAACAGGGTGGTGTTGGATGTTGGTTTAGATGGTGTGAGGCGGGTCAGTTTAACATGCCGATGATGAAACAATAAATAAATAAATAAGCGTGATGCTTTTATTTCAGTAGAAATGTTGTGTGTTAGTGCAGAGTGTCATCATGACGCTGAACCTATTTTACTGTTATTAGTTTATTAATATTGTTATTGTTACTGCTCATTTACATATTGTGTTATGATGCTGAACGTATTTACACGGCTACATGGAGTCAGGTTAGATAAGAGCAGTGTTGCAACACAAGTATATAAAGTATTCCTCACCTCCAGAAGATGTTGGAAAAAACCAGACTGTTCCTTTAAAAAAACCAGACTGTTCCTTTAAAAAAACCAGACTGTTCCTTTAAAAAAACCCAGACTGTTCCTTTAAAAAAAAACAGACTGTTCCTTTTTTTTAAAAAAAAAAACAGACTGTTTCTTTAAAAAAAAAAACAGACTGTTCCTTAAAAAAAACAGACTGTTCCTTTAAAAAACCAGACTGTTCCTTTTAAAAAAAAAAACAGACTGTTCCTTTAAAAAAACAGACTGTTCCTTTAAAAAAAACAGACTGTTCCTTTAAAAAAAACAGACTGTGCCTTTTAAAAAACACTGTTCCTTTAAAAAAACAGACTGTTCCTTTAAAAAAACAGACTGTGCCTTTAAAAAAAACAGACTGTTCCTTTAAAAAAAACAGACTGTTCCTTTAATTTCACTTTCCATTCTCGCTGTCAGGCTGACGACGTGACCTGTGTACACGTGCTGTTATGCAAATCACGAAACAACTGTTAATTAAATGACTTAATGAGCTCATATTCAGGTCCAGGTCAATCAATGAACCACACTCACACACACACACACACACACACACACACACACACACACACACACACACATGCATGGAGCCACAGACAGACACACACTCGCACAAATACAGACAGACCCATATGCATGCATTCATTGAACACACACACACACACACACACACACACACACACACACACACACACACACATACACACAGACAAACACACACACAGACACACACACACACACACAGAGTGCAGTAGTGTGAGTGTGTGACTAGATTGCTAGCAGGTGTTTGGCTAAATGTGTCTCACATGGTCCTGCTCAGGAAAGCCTTGGCCTGGATCACCCACTGCCCTGATCCAATCAGGACTCTCTCTCTTTCTGTCCCCCCCCCCCCCGTCTCTCTCTCTTTCTGCCCCCCCCCCCTCTGTCTCTCTATCTCTCTCTCTTTCTGTCTCCCCCCTCTGTCTCTCTGTCTCTCTCTCTTTCTGTCCCCCCCCGTCTCTCTGTCTCTCTCTCTTTCTGTTCCCCCCCCTGTCTCTCTGTGTCTCTCTCTTTCTGTCCCCCGCCCTCTGTCTCTCTGTCTCTCTCTCTTTCTGTCTCCCCCCTCTGTCTCTCTGTCTCTCTCTCTTTCTGTCCCCCCCCGTCTCTCTCTCTCTCTCTCTTTCTGCCCCCCCCTCTGTCTCTCCATCTCTCTCTCTTTCTGTCTCCCCCCTGTCTCTCTGTCTCTCTGTCTCTCTCTCTTTCTATGACTTTCTCTGTCCCTCCCTACCTGTTTCTAAAGCTCTCTCTCTCTCTCTCTGTCTCCCTCTCTCTCTTTCTTTCTATGACTTCCTCTGTCCATCCCTACCTGTAAGCTCTCTCTCCCTCTCTCTCTCTGTCTCCCTCTCTCTCTTTCTTTCTATGAATTTCTCTGTCCATCTCTACCTGTAAGTTCTCTCTCTCTCTCTCTCTCTCTCTCTCTCTCTCTCTCTCTCTCTCTCTCTCTCTCTCTCTCTCTGTCTCCATCTCTCTCTCTTTCTATGACTTCCTCTGTCCATCCCTACCTGTAAGCTCTCTCTCTCTCTCTGTCTCCCTCTCTTTCTTTCTATGGCTTTCTCTGTCCGTCCCTACCTGTAAACTCTCCCTCTCTCTCTCTGTCCCCCTTTCTTTCTTTCTATGGCTTCCTCTGTCCGTCCCTACCTGTAAGCTCTCTCTCTCTCTCTCAAATTCAAATTCACATGTGCTTTATTAGCACGACAAATATACATTTGTATTGCAAAGCATTTTCACATAAAGGACAGTGTTTCTGTTTTTCACTCCCCTCTGCTTCTCCCTCGCTCTCTTTCTCTCTCTCTCTGCTTCTCTCTCACTCTCTCTCTCGTCGTTTATCATTATTTTCCTCTCCCCCTTTTTTCTCTGCAGTCTAGTAGTGATCAGTCTCTAGTTGTAGGTCAACCTGACTTCCTCTCCATTAGTGGGTCCTGATGCAGACACACACACACACGCACACACGCACACACACACACACACACACATGCACGCTCGCGCGCATGCACACATGCACACGCATGCACACAGAGACATACACACATACACATGCACACACACACACAAACGTGCACACACACACACAAACGTGCACGCACGCACACAATGTGGGTCATTCCAAATGTTGCTCCTTCACATTCCAGCTTGTGGGTCTAATTCGGTGTTGTGCCCTACACACACACACACACACACACACACACATACAGAGACATACACATGCACACATGCACACACACACATGCACACACAAGACAGTTTGTCTTTGGCCTGGGACAGAGTGAAATACCCCCCCCCCCTCTCTCTGTGATCCAGTGAGACTTTACCAACAGGACCTGTTAGAAGCAGTCTGACCAACACACACTGCAGCTACACACACCAGCTACACTCCAACTCCACTGCAGCTACACCCATCAGCTACACACTACAGCGACACTAACTACACACTGCAGCTACTCTAACTACACTGCAGCTACACTCTAACTACACTGCAGCTACAGCCCAAGAAACACTGATCATAACTTCACCAGTATTTCAAAGATGATTTAATGTTGAGATTAATATTTGGACAGTACACAATAACACCAACAGTAATCATCAACACAACATTATACCGATCAACAAAGAAACAACAAAACAACCATAACAATAAAGAAACAGAAGTAGATCAGAAGGTGGAGCATGGGTGGTGAGGAGGCTACAGCTGTCGTGTGTTGTGCTGCTTGTCTCTTAGGCTGTCACATGGCCTGACATATCTTGCCACATCTATGAGCTGACACTGTTTTCCCCAAGTACATGTTGCATTTCAGTCTGGTCACACAATGTATCAACATGTTGCACTTTAGTCTGGTCACACAATGTATCAACATGTTGCACTTTAGTCTGGTCACACAATGTATCAACATGTTGCACTTTAGTCTGGTCACACAGTGTATCAACATGTTGCACTTTAGTCTGGTCACACAATGTATCAACATGTTGCACTTTAGTCTGGTCACACAATGTATCAACATGTTGCACTTTTGTCTGGTCACACAATGTATCAACATGTTGCACTTTAGTCTGGTCACACAATGTATCAACATGTTGCACTTTAGTCTGGTCACACAATGTATCAACATGTTGCATTTCAGTCTGGTCACACAATGTATCAACATGTTGCACTTTAGTCTGGTCACACAATGTATCAACATGTTGCACTTTAGTCTGGTCAGAGAATGTATCAACATGTTGCACTTTAGTCTGGTCACACAATGTATCAACATGTTGCATTTCAGTCTGGTCAGAGAATGTATCAACATGTTGCACTTTAGTCTGGTCACACAATGTATCAACATGTTGCATTTCAGTCTGGTCACACAATGTATCAACATGTTGCATTTCAGTCTGGTCAGAGAATGTATCAACATGTTGCACTTTAGTCTGGTGACACGATGTATCAACATGTTGCACTTTAGTCTGGTCAGAGAATGTATCAACATGTTGCACTTTAGTCTGGTCACACAATGTATCAACTTGTTGCATTTCAGTCTGGTCAGAGAATGTATCAACATGTTGCACTTTAGTCTGGTCACACAATGTATCAACATGTTGCATTTCAGTCTGGTCACACAATGTATCAACATGTTGCATTTCAGTCTGGTCAGAGAATGTATCAACATGTTGCACTTCAGTCTGGTCAGAGAATGTATCAACATGTTGCACTTCAGTCTGGTCAGAGAATGTATCAACATGTTGCATTTCAGTCTGGTCAGAGAATGTATCAACATGTTGCATTTCAGTCTGGTCACACAATGTATCAACATGTTGCACTTTAGTCTGGTCACACAATGTATCAACATGTTGCACTTTAGTCTGGTCACACAATGTATCAACATGTTGCACTTTAGTCTGGTCACACAATGTATCGACCTATATCAACAGCTGGTCACACAATGTGTCAACATCTGAGAATTTACATTTAATTGTTGTAAAGAACTTTGTTCTTAGGTCTTCATATGTGCTGTATATTAGCAGGAAGTGTTGCTGTGTCTCCACCTGTCTCTGTGGAGAGAGCTGACACAGCCGTCTTCTCTCGGCAGCAGGTCTCTCCCTGTCTCTGTCTCTCCCTATCGCTCTTTGTCTCTCTCTCTCTCTCTGTCTTCCCCTCTCTCTCTCTCTCTCTCTCTCTCTCTCTCTCTCTCTCTCTCTCTCTCTCTCTGTCTTCCCCCCCCCCTCTCTCTCTCACAGGCAGAGTGAGAAGTAAAGGAAATGTGTTGTCATCTAAAGGTCACATGACCCTGTAGTCCTTGTCGTTGTGCTGTTGAGCAAAACACGTAAACCTGGTTCACTAACTGTTAGCTGATTTGTTGAAATAATAATAATAATAATAATAATAATAATAATAAGCAGCTTTAGCCCATCTTATGTATGGGAGATGGAAATAGAGAGAGAGCGAGAAACAGAGACAGAGAAATGGAGAGAGAGAGACAGACAGAGAGAGAGAGACAGTGAGAGAGAGAGAGAGAGAGAGAGAGACAGAGAGACAGAGAGCCTTATGTAATGTGTTATTTTGGGGTTGCATCGTTGTTAGAAATCGCCTCGCTGTGGTAAAACACTGCTGAGAGATGATGTGAGATGTGTACACAGCCCATATCTGACAGGAGCCCCGCCTGCCTGCCTGTGTGTGTGTGTGTGTGTGTGTGTGTGTGTGTGTGTGAGAGAGAGAGAGAGAGAGAGAGAGAGAGAGAGAGAGAGAGAGAGAGAGAGAGAGAGAGACTGGTCAGCCTGTTCTTATGAAGAAATAAAACGTTCTCTCTCGTTACTTAATTGTCTTCTCTCTCGGTAGTTGTCTTCTTTCTCGTTAGATAGTTGTCTTCTCTCTCTCGTTAGTTAAATCACAACTCAGTTCAGTTCAGTACAACTGCAGCTAATCAAGAATAACCACATTTTAATAATAAAACAACTTTAAATGCATAACAATTGGAGCTCATAAGCCGACAGATAAATAAATGAACAGTCTTGTTGCAGCCGTTGTGTGTGTGTGTGTGTGTGTGTGTGTGTGTGTGTTGTTTCATATTCCACTGATGTCCAGACTCACACCTCATAACGTTAAAAATGCATAAATAATAAAGCTGTTTTAATTCAGATAATTGGCTGCCGAAACTTCCCTTCTCTTTCCCCGTGAATCCTCTTTTTTAGCTCTTATTAAGAGAATGTCAGCAGCACCACAGCTCGGTGTGGCCCTGACCTTTGACCTTCCCACTATTGACAACATCTGACTCCGGGCTGTTTGTAATCAATCAGTCAGTCAACCTTTATTGATCATCACGTTCCTCCGCTCCCCCACATCAGCTGAACCTGCAGGTAAAACAAAGTAACGATGGCCGAAGGAACCAGACAGACGGGAGATGAAGTACACACGATTAACTGCTTCTGATAACACAGTGATGCAGCTGTGACGCAATAACGGAACAAGGACACGTGTCACCTGTCACCTGTCACGTGTCACGTGTCATGTGTCAAGTGTCAAGTGTCATGTGTCACCTGTCACGTGTCATGTGTCACATGTCATGTGTGCGATGAAGCTCGGTGCTCATTGTGCTGAGATGACGAGAGCTCTTCATCACACAGCGAGGAAGAAGTGGTCACATTCACCACATCACAAGAGTCCAACGCGGGTCCAAATGCCCCCCCCTCTCTCTCTGACCCCTCTCTCTTTCTCACCCCTCTCTGTCACCCCCATCTCTCTGTTACCCCTCTCGCTCTCTCGCTGTCTCTCTCTCATCCCTCTCTCTGTCACTCCCCCCTCTCTCACCCCTCTCTCTCACCCCTCTCTCTTTCTCACCCCCTCTCTGTCACCCCCATCTCTCTGTTACCCCCCCTCTGTCACCCCTCTCTCTTTCTCACCCCCTCTCTGTCACCCCCATCTCTCTGTCACCCCCATCTCTCTGTTACCCCTCTCGCTCTCTCGCTGTCTCTCTCTCGTCCCTCTCTCTGTCACCCCCCTCTCTCTCACCCCTCTCTCTCTTTCTCACCCCCTCTCTTTCACCCCCATCTCTCTGTTACCCCTCTCGCTCCCTCGCTGTCTCTCTCTCACCCCTCTCTCTCTCTCACCCCTCTCTCTCTCCTTCCGCCTCTCTCACCCCTCTCTCTCTCTGTCACCCCCATCTCTCTGTTACCCCTCTCGCTCCCTCGCTGTCTCTCTCTCACCCCTCTCTCTGTCTCCCCCCCTCTCTCCCCCCTCTCTCTTTCTTACCCCCTCTCTTTCACCCCCCTCTCTCTGTTACCCCCCTCCCTCCCTCGCCCTCTCTCTCTCACCCCTCTCTCTGTCACCCCCCCTCTCTCACCCCTCTCTCTTTCTCACCCCCTCTCTGTCACCCCCCTCTCTCTGTTACCCCTCTCGCTCCCTTGCTGTCTCTCTCTCGTCCCTCTCTCTGTCACCCCCCCTCTCTCACCCCTCTCACTTTCTCACCCCCTCTCTCTCACCCCTCTCTCTTTCTCACCCCCTTTGTGTCATCCCCATCTCTCTGTCACCCCTCTCGCTCCCTCTCGCTCTCTCGCTGTCTCTCTCTCATCCCTCTCTCTGTCTCCCCCCCCTCTCTCCCCCCCTCTCTCCCTCTCTCTCAACCCCCTCTCTGTCACCCCTCTCTCTTTCTCACCCCCTCTCTGTCACTCCCATCTCTCTGTTACCCCTCTCGCTCCCTCGCTGTCTCTCTCTCACCCCCTCTCTGTCATCCCCATCTCTGTCACCCCCCCCTCTCGCTCGCTCATCCCCCTCTCGCCCCCTCTCTCACCCCCCAGCCCCTCTCTGTCTCTCCTCTCCCCTCTCTCTCGCGCTCTGCTGTTGTGACGTGACCGGAGCGGGTCTTATTTGCGTGGGCGTGGCGAGGTCCGGGACGGGACGGGAGGGGACGGGGGAGCAGCAGCTAAAACACAGAGCGGCGTCTCAGGACCATAATCAGCCTCATATACAAGTCGGCCACCCCTTCATTATAAGCTACTTGTAGAGGAGCGGCGAGTCGAAAAACGACTGCAGGAAGTTCATCTGCGGCGCCCAAAAACGTTTTGCTGGCTCAGATGTGACCCGGCTTCATCCAGTGGCTCTTCTGTTGACATGACCTTTGACCTGTGAGAGAAACATTAAATAGTGAGTGTTGTCTGCATCTTTAGCTCATGCAGGTTTTAATTGTGATTTGTTGTTTTAGATTTTCTGTTGTACGTTAAGATTTAGCATTTAGCAAACACTCAGCATGACTTCCTGTGACATGAGAAACCATTTATAAAATACTCTTATTTACAGGAAGTTATACGCTTATCTACAGGAAGTTATACGCTTATCTACAGGAAGTTATACTCTTATTTACAGGAAGTTATACTCTTTATTTACAGGAAGTTGTACTCTTTATTTCCAGGAAGTTATACTCTTATCTACAGGAAGTTATACGCTTATCTACAGGAAGTTATACGCTTATCTACAGGAAGTTATACGCTTATCTACAGGAAGTTATACTC
>JAJHIY020001046.1:17500-62500 GCA_022114975.2 Lampris megalopsis | reverse complement strand
AGTTACTCTGACCTCGGGTCCGTGGCTCTGTAGTTACTCTGACCTCGGGTCCATGGCTCTGTATTTACTCTGACCTCGGGTCCGTGGCTCTGTAGTTACTCTGACCTCGGGTCCATGGCTCTTTATTCACTCTGGCCTCGGGTCCGTGGCTCCGTCAGAGACCGCTGTATCTGCAGTTGTATCTGACATGTATCTTCTGGGATGGCTTCAGATGCTGCCCGTGTTACTTCTCAGTAAGTTCATGCACATGGAACGAGAGGATTTCTTTCCATGGTGCTAATTCCACAGTTCTCTGTCGATTTCCGGTTGACGTCTCTCTGTCTCTCTACCCCTCCGTCCTCGTGGGTGATGGTGATTTTTCTACCCCTCCGTCCTCGTGGGTGATGGTGATTTCTCTACCCCTCCGTCCTCGTGGGTGATGGTGATTTCTCTACCCCTCCGTCCTCGTGGGTGATGGTGATTTCTCTACCCCTCCGGCCTCGTGGGTGATGGTGATTTCTCTACCCCTCCGTCCTCGTGGGTGATGGTGATTTGCAGTTCGATACTTCCAAGCTTGTTCGTGCGGTGAATTAAACTTTTCAAGCGTTTCTTTGTTTTGAAGGTATTTGGTGTTGATTGACTCCTTAGCTCACTGCAGCCCTCCTGCATGTGTGCTCCTCCATAGCCTTCTGACTGGCTGTGCTACACCTGAGCAGAAACATTTGGCACTCCATCATGACATGGACCACGTGCATCAAGCAAAGAAAATACTCTGTCTCTGTCTTACCTTTCTTTTAGACTGACAGCGTGGTCTCCACCGTGCAGAAGTACTCTGAGAAAGCAACTGTTTTAATTCACAATTGTTGCTAACTTTATGAGCATAAGCGAATTGCTTCTAACGTCACTGACATTGGCATCGTGGCGAGCTGTGGTGGAGCGTACTGCTACTTCCAGCTTGGTGGGAAGATTTGAGCTTTTCACTCCAAATGAGTTTGACTCATGAGAGTTCAGTACATCGTCCAGGTGCCTCAGTACCCATCAAAACACTAAAATGATGACTAAGATGAAGCATCTGGGTGGCGTGGCAGTTGCCTACCAACACGGGGATCGCCAGTTTGAATCCCCATGTTACCTCCGGTTTGGTTGGACGTCCCTACAGACACAACTGGCCGTGTCTGCAGGTGGGGAGCCGCATGTGGGTATGTGTCCTGGTCGCTGCACTAGCGCCTCCTCTGGTCGGTTGGGGCGTCTGTTCAGGAGGGAAGGGGGAACTGGGGGGAATAGCGTGATCCTCCCACGCGCTACGTCCCCCTGGTGAAACTCCTCACTGTCAGGTGAAAAGAAGCGGCTGGTGACTCCACATGTATGGGAGGAGGCATGTGGTAGTCTGCAGCCCTCCCCGGATCAGCAGAGGGGGTGGGGCAGAGACCGGGACGGCTCGGAAGAGTGGGGTAACTGGCCGGATACAACTGGGGAGAAAAAAGCAACACTAAAATGATTCATTCATAAGGATTCGTTGGTTGATTCATTTTTGCCCAACACTGGTGGTTAATTCATGTCATAAGGGATTGGTTTCCCTCCGCTGTTGTACTGAGGAGCGTGTTGGCAGCCGCTCGTCTTCCCCTTTTTATTGTTTCCTTCATGTCAGATGTTGACTAACTTTAAGAGAAGTCTCCATTCAGCTGAGCCGTATTTCTGGATGTCGTGTTAAAGGCATTACGCCATCGCAGAGTCATTACTGTGATTGTGGTACTTTGGTGATTGGACTCTGCAGTCCACCGCGGACACAACAAACACTCGCAGACGGTTGCTGTAATGAACAACACGGCTGGCTCTGAGAGACGGAAACGTAATCCCTGTAAATGAGGTGATTTGTAGAAACTGTCCCGAGGAGGGGGGAAAATAAACAGTGGGGAACGGGAATGAGTGTGGAAAGAGAGAGAGAGAGAGAGATGGAGAGGGAGAGAGGTTGCACCAGGACATGGAGAAGACTCCGGACACACTCCATGACCTTCGCCCGGCCTCAGCATGGCTTCGCCACAACCATCCATCCATACGTCAGCCTTTAAGTGCCGGCTATTACCGTAATGAGTAGGTGTGCTCCAGCTCCGTTTGTGCAAATAATCGGTTGCCCATCGTCGACAGATTCAGACCAAAAGAACCTCTACCACCCCCCAAACCGCCACCCCCCCAACCCCCATAACCCCCATCCCGGCAGCAGTACACAGTGGCTCCAGTGGGTATTACTCATGAAAAGAGCCTTGGTTTTTGGTTTCCCATCTTCCCCACAGAGAATCCAGCCAAACTTGGCCCCTCTCTCTCTCTCTCTCTCTCTCTGTCTCTCTCTCTCTCTCTCTCTCTCTCTCTCTCTCTCTCTCTCTCTCTCTCTCTCTCTCTCTCTCTCTCTCTCTCTCTCTCTCTCTCTCTCTCTCTCTCGCTCTCTCTCTCTCTTTCTCTTACCGCCTGACCTCATGCTCAAGTGGGCGTGCAAAGAATATGTCTTGGAGCAGGGAGGAAAATCAACAGCTTTGTGTATATATAACTATAATGTAGAGTGTGTGTACACAGCATATGCAGTGTGTTTCCCTAACATATGGTAACAAAGCTAAAGATGGATTCTTTTTTTTTCTCTGTCTTTGAGATTGATGTGTTTGTGTGATCATTTCACAGGTCAGTAGCTGTGGAGGGGTTGGGGTTGAGTGAGGGTGAGGGGAGGTGGGATTTGATGGGTTATTATTAGCGGAGGGGAGAAATATCCACCTCCCTCTCCACAGTGTACACTGTGTGCTGATATACATCCACTCCACACACGAGAGGAGAGAGAGAGCTGCTGGGAATGGCCCTGAGTGTGTGTGTGTGTGTGTGTGTGTGTGTGTGTGTGTGTGTACTAGGGGCAGATGTTTGACACTTCTGACACATGTGCAAAGTTTTGTGAGTTTTCCAGCACCCCCTAGTACCTCAAAATCTTGTTTGAATGCGGAAGAAGAAGAATCCCTACAAATTCAAGAGGGTCCTTGCATCACCTAAAGCTCGGGCCCTAACTATAGCTAACGTTTATGGCCCCAATGAGGATGACCCAAATTTCTCTCACACCATATTCTCAGACTCAATTATTATAGTAGGAGGAGGCTTTAACACAGTACTCGACCCAGATTTAGACTGCTCGCAAACTAGAGGTAACCACAAGTCCTGGCGCTCTTCTGATGTGAGCTTGCTCTTCGCGATTGTTGTCTGAAAAAAAAAATCCACATTACAGAGATTACTCATATTATTCATCACCCAACAAAAGCTTCTCCAGAGCTGGCTTTTTTTTTAAACAAGTAGCTCTGTTATATCCAAAATTACTAACCCTGAATTCCAGCCCATCGTTAAGTGAACACGGGCCGATTAGTTTCAGCTTGATTAATGAAACTAACCCCAAACCCACTGGTGGGTGGCAGTTTTAACACCTCACTTCTTAAAGACCAAATTTAACAAGTTCTTTTGCAGAGAATGGACATCCTTAACCAAACTGAGTGACTCTCTAGAAATTTCACCATCGGTACTCTGGGAAATGGCCGAGGCCGTTTTAAGAGGTAGTATTGTTTCGTTCTCTTTACACAAGAAAAAGAACAGGAATGTCAAAATTAATTAGAACTGAAAATAAAGGACTTGTACTCCCAACTAGCCCCTACACCTACTAAGCATATCTGAAATGAGATACAGACTATAAAATCCCAACCCGATAGCATCCTACGTCAAAAGACACTTTCTTCATACAACAACCAGGTTTGAATTTAATGACAAAACAGGTAAATTTCCTGCCAACCAACTGAAACGTGATGAAGAAAAAACACTCATTAAGGATCCACATGATAATATAACGCAAAGTCCACAAGAGATTAATGCAATTTTTTTCTTTTTTCAAAAAACTCTTTTACAATAAACTATAAAATTCAGGTAAGGAATCTAATATTTCAAACATTAACTTATTCTTCGATGACACTGACCTCCCAAAACGATTCCAAGAGCAGGGCAATAAATTACTTTCCCACAACCTCAGAAGAACTCAGGAAAGTTCTTCTTTCCATGCCCAGCAATAAATCACCCGGATCACATGGCTACTCAGTGGAATTCTATAGACCCCTTTTCTGTTAGTAAACATAGTGACGTTTTTCTGTGGGCGGAGCTTAGCTGGAGGCAAAACATTCCCCTCTGAGCCATTTAAGGGAAGCCGTTAGCTAGCTAGCTGCCGGCTAGCAAGTTTTATCAGCTTGTATAATATTTACGATGGACGAAGAAACGCGTATTTCTGAATATGTACGGTTGCTTTCTCCCCGGGACCGCAAGTCTTACTTGAAAAAGTTAACATTAACCAACGGCACCAGATTGGCTGACCCATACATGCCCACTCAATGGATGGACGAGTTGACAGGATTACCTACCGTGGAGTGGCCAGACATTTACACCTACCTGATAGAGAAACCAAGCGTGTATACTAGAGAGAAACTGAGGGCTTATACATCTTTAGATGCCTATAACTATGTCCTGAATGGTCATGTACAGGACTTGAAGTACAAAGATTTAACAAGTGAGTTTTGTGTTGTGTGGTCTGAAGTTCTGCCCAGCCAGCGGCAAGGCCAGAAGACAGCCATGTATCAGCCTTGGGTTACTGTAAATAGAACAAACGCCTACATGTAGGCGGCGAACTGCACATGCATGGCTGTCTAAGTAACCTGCATCTCATATTTGATTTGTGAACCATTAAGTTAACATGTTATGTTATCTATGTTATGAGATTAGACAAAAGTATAGTTTAACGTTACCTTACTTGCCTGATATGAAGTGTGCACTTCAAACATGAGCATTTCTGATGATCTCCTCGGTCCAATCCTTTCATCTTATCGCGTTTAACCACAGTTGTCGTCGATCGTGTTGACTGGGAGTAGCAGCTGGTATGCCATAAAACTTCAAAAAACTTCCATTCTGGCACCCAAAAACACAGCATGAAGACATGTTGGCTAACGTTAGCTAGATGAGGTACGCTTGCCTGTGGACGTGATTCGTATTTAACGTTAACGCTTCTGGCTTTGTTTTGCCTCCAGCTGATGCCCTGAGGTAATCATTACGTAGGCTCTAAAAGGGTCTATAAACACTTCTTACCAATCATATCCTCACTATTCATCCAAATGATTACGGAGATTAAATCCTACTAATTAATTGTGATATAGAGATCATTAACAAAACACTAACCAACAGAATTGAGTCAGTAATTTCTTATATAATTCACCCAGACCAAACAGGCTTTATCGAAGGCAGACACTCTTCCAGCATTATGCGCCATTTATTCAGTCTTATTAGCATATTCTAGAGTAATAACCTCTTATACTCTAGATGCCGAGAAAGCGTTTGATAGAGTTGATTGGACATATCTTTTTGACACTCTCAAGAAATTCGTTTTTGGAGAATCAATTCATTCAATGGATTAAAATTCTGTACAAGAACCATCAGCTTCTATCATCACCAGTGGGTTCACATCACAGCATTTTATCCTACTATGTGGCACAAGACAAGGATGTCCACTCTCACCTCTGCTATTTGCCATCTTCATTAAACCTCTCGCAGCAGCCATTCGCCCAAACGATAATATAATTGGCGTACAAACAGGAAACTCTGTTCACATAATCAGTTTATATGCAGACAACATGTTATATCTATGCATGCATCAACATCCCTACCAGAGTTATTAAATCTTATCAATGAGGCGCCTCCGCAGCCAAATGGTTACAGTGCATGCCACATGGTCGAAACCATCGCCGGTTCAATTCCAGGTGGCGATATTTGTGCCATGTCTTTCTCTCTCTCTCTCTCTCTTTTGCTATCTAATAAAGGTAAAAAGCGTGCCAAAAATAAGCTTGGAAAAAAATTATATATCAATAATTTCAACAATTTCAGACTATTCAGTAATCTGGTCTACAACTACAGTCCTACCACTCAGTGGGGAAAACTGTAATGCTGTTACTCAGACTCTTCCTTTAACCATCACAGCAGGCAATATTAGATACCTGGGTATTGATATTTCCACCAACATGTCAGACCTGTTTGCTGTTAACTTTACTCTGTTACTTAAATCCATTGAAGAAGACCTTGCCCGCTGGAACAACCTCCCCTTGTGACAAATTGGCAGGATAGAAGCAGCAAAAATGTATATACTACCAAAGATAAACTACATTTTCTCAATGACCCCAGTCCAACAGACAGCTAAGTGGTTCAGTTCCCTGAACTCTATAACCAATAGTTCCTACTGGAAGAGAGGAAGGAAAAAAGAAAAGAAAAAAGAACCACCCTAAAAAAGAACACTACAAAACGCTACAAAAACACTACCAAAAAAAAACAAAAAAAAAACAAGACTGTTGGGGTCTGGTTGCCCCCAACTTCAGACACTACTATCTGGCTAACCATCTCCAGTTTATTACCAAATGGCTGCAGCCATAGCAACAATGAAACTATACTTTGCAGGAAATAGAACAGACTAAATGTCAGGAATTATCAATATCTGATCTCCCATTTCTCGCTGAATCAATAAAGAAACACATTTGCTATAAAAACCCATTTATTGCAAAGACTCTCAAAGCCTGGTGGAAATTCAACAAACTCAGGTTACGCTCTATCCCCAAACAAACTCAACCCCTTTGGCACAACCCAAATTTTCAGGTTAAAAAAAAAAGCCATTAATCTCCAAGTCTCGGAAGCAAATAGGAATCACTCATCTGAAACATATTGTCGAAAAAAAATTATTTATGATTCCCACCATGAACCCAGAAGTATGACGTCGGTAGCCACAGTTTTCTGCAATATCTCCAACTGCAGCAGTTTCTAAAATCAAAAACCAAAGGAACTAGCAACACCCTTCAACCACCACCTCCAGTGATCAACGATTTTACTCATATCACTAGCTTCAAAAAACCTTTTTCTAGAGTATACAAAATCTTGTCAAAAACAGATGACACCACTGTGTCTTTACCAACCACAGAGTGGGAAATTGATCTTGCTGTCACCACCGATGTCGCCTTCTGGAAGTATATTTTAATATCACATTTTCTGTGACCCACAACTGAAAAATGCAATTTATCCAGTACAAAGTCTTAAAAAGGTACATATCACCTAACACCAAGTGTTCAAAATGGGATTCCTAGACAAAGACACTTGCTCACATTGTACACTTAATACCAGAGACAATTACTTCCATGTCATTTGGCTCTGTCCACCTATTCAGACATCCAGCACCAACATAATTGATAAATATCCTCTCTTCTGGGCCACAGCATTCCAGTTTGCCCATGGGTTTGCCTTCTCAGAGAGCTCTCCCGGTGGAAACACCACCCAAACTCCAGCGACCCATTTTGATGGCCTTAACACTTGCCAAGTAAACAGTACTCAATTGGAAAAGTAAAAAAGAATCTCACACCTCTATATAGATTATATCTAAATGGAAAGACTAGTGGCAGACTAGTTGGGGGGGGGGTTGCCGTGGGGTGGCCTCGGTCGGGTGTATTTGGCTACATGGGTGTATGCTTGGCACGTGTGGCGGGATGGCGTGGGCCTCACCCCTACGTTGGGTGTGGATGGGTATGGGCCCCTCCCTTCCTGCCTGCTGGGTGGGCGGTCCTGGCGGTGCGTCGGTCTGTTGGTTGCAGGGTCCGGTTCCGAGCCAGCAGTCTGTGCTTGCCCTCCGTGGCTCGGGTCCCACACCTGTGAGCGTGCCCTGTGCCTGCACCTGGGCCTTGGTGGCAGGGGCTTTCCTCTGGGGTATGGGGCTGGTACTTTGCAGGCTCCTGCCCCCCCATGTGGGCTCGGTGTTCCTCTGGGATTGCAATGCTTTGGGCTCCGGCTGTTCTCTTTGTCGTAGGGTGTCTGCAGAGCCTCTCTGTTGCCCAGAGGCGCTACAATAAGTCGTGGATCTCAGTCACCAGAATTTATTGGGATGAATCACGTGCACTCACGGGTGGGTACTTCACACATCACATGCACATACACACTGCTAGCATCTGCCTCACACACTCCCTGGAACGCTGTCTGGATTACATCCTTCTTCGTCGTCCTCTCTCCCCCTTTCTTTCCTTCTTTTCTTTTTTCTGTCTTCTCCCTTATCGCTATAACTGCTATCCTAAACTGATAGTGATAAGATCGAGTTAGTCGTGTTTTATTGAAAACATGTCAGTGTCTGTTTCTATGTCTGTCTTATCAGATACGTGTTGTCAGTTTTTGTTTGCAAGTTTTCTTGTTTCACTTGTGGTGACTGGCCCCCTGTTGGACGAGCGATGCCGAGCTGGATGACGGTGCTGGTTGTTTAGCTGATCAAACACACAGAAGAGGGGGCCCGGTGGCGGCCCCCATAAATGTGCAACAGAACCCTGCGCTCTTGTCCTCCCACAGATCATCCAAAGGACAGCGTTGTTATAATTGGTTCTGGATAATGAATAAAGATTGCTTTTGCAGGTGGAGGAGCGGAACTCCACTTGAAGCGTTTAGCTGTTTCCAACTGTGTTTTTGTGGGTGAGACTGGAAGCATCTCTGTGTGTGCGTGTGTTTGTAATTGTTGTGTATCAGTGTGTAGAACAGTATTTGCATATATGTTTAAATGCAGATGTCCCTGGCAGTGCGTTTGCGTGTGTATCTGTGTGTTAATCTGTGTCTGTATCCGTGAGTGTGAGCACATTCTTCAACAGTCTTGATTTTAATCTTCCGCCGCGGAGAATCTTAATATATTTCACTTACCTAATCCCATTCACCCCAAGCCGGGGTATTGTCGCCTAATTGGGTGTGATTAAATAGCATGAGGTAATTTGAGACAGACTATTCCCTGGGGGGGAGCGGAGCAAGATACTCGGTCTTGCTACTGAGAGCGACAAATGAAACCGAGCTCTAGTGTGACGTCACGACACGTCATGCTTGATCAGAGCGGCGCCCCACATGTGATGTAGTGTGACGTCACGACACGTCATGCTTGACCAGAGCGGCGCCCCACATGTGATGTAGTGTGACGTCACGACACGCCATGCTTGATCAGAGCGCCGCTCCACATGTGATGTAGTGTGACGTCACGACACGCCATGCTTGATCAGAGCGGCGCCCCACGTGTGATGTAGTGTGACGTCACGACACGTCATGCTTGACCAGAGCGGCGCCCCACATGTGATGTAGTGTGACGTCACGACACGTCATGCTTGACCAGAGCGGCGCCCCACATGTGGTGTAGTGTGACGTCACGACACGCCATGCTTGATCAGAGCGGCGCCCCACGTGTGATGTAGTGTGACGTCACGACACGCCATGCTTGATCAGAGCGGCGCCCCACGTGTGGTGTAGTGTGACGTCACGACACGTCATGCTTGACCTGAGCGGCGCCCCATGTGTGGTGTAGTGTGACGTCACGACACGTCATGCTTGACCAGAGCGGCGCCCCACGTGTGATGTAGTGTGACGTCACGACACGTCATGCTTGACCAGAGCGGCGCCCCACATGTGATGTAGTGTGACGTCACGACACGTCATGCTTGACCAGAGCGGCGCTCCCGTCCTCCAACACATCTCCACATGCGTTCCGCTCCACCTTACTCTCCATGGCAACACACCCGGTGTACCTGACACACACACACACACACACACACACACACGCACACATCTGCATTGATTCCTACATTCATGCACGTTCTCTCAAATAGGAAGCACACGTACAAACACACTCAGGGCGGGTTTCCATTGCAATTTTGTGCAAAAAGAAGCGATTTTTTAAGAAGTCGACAGAACACAATGATGAGTGGTCTGTGTCTCCACTGAGTGATGTTATGTGATTAAAGATGGGTTTTCCCGAAAACCCATCTTTAATCAGGGGTTTGCCTCGTACCTGGCCACTGCCGGGGACGAGAGGTTGGACACATGTCAGGGATTTATGGGAGGTCCTCGTCCGTTGTGGTTTTACAGAGCTCCTGTGGATCCGGAACTTCAGAATGAACCGCTTCACATTTGATGAGTTTGCAGCAGCAGGCAGGACCCCTCGTGGCTTCTGCAGCATCGTGCCCCGTGACCCGGTTCCGACCGAGAAGCGCGTGGCCATCACGACCTTGACTTCAACGCGAAAAACGTGTCGTGTTTCGGTGTTGTGAAACGTGTCGTGTTTCGGTGATGTGAAACGTGTTGTGTTTCAGTGTTGTGAAACGTGTCGTGTTTCAGTGTTGTGAAACGTGTTCGTGTTTCAGTGTTGTGAAACGTGTTGTGTTTCAGTGTTGTGAAGTGAAACGTGTTTCAGTGTTGTGAAACGTGTTGTGTTTCAGTGTTGTGAAGTGAAACGTGTTGTGTTTCAGTGTTGTGAAACGCGTTTGTGTTTCAGTGTTGTGAAACGTGTTGTGTTTCAGTGTTGTGAAACGTGTTGTGTTTCAGTGTTGTGAAGTGAAACGTGTTGTGTTTCAGTGTTGTGAAACGCGTTTGTGTTTCAGTTTTGTGAAGTGAAACGTGTTGTGTTTCAGTGTTGTGAAACGTGTTGTGTTTCATTGTTGTGAAATGAAACGTGTTGTGTTTCAGTGTTGTGAAACACACACCACGTGCACACGCACACAGTTAAAAATAGCGGCATTTCAGCTTATAAACATTTTGAGTTTTAACTCATTACGTCATTGTGAAAAGTTATGTAGTATTCGTTTTGTTTTCAACTGAACGTTTTACGTTTACTTCAACTTGAACAACTTATTTCAAGGTTTAACTAAAATGTGCGAGTTAATTACACGACACGACACGACACGACACGACACGACACGACACGACATGACATGACATGACATGACATGACATGACATGACATGACATGACATGACACGACATAACATGACATTACAGTCATGTAGCCGAGGCTTTTATCCAAAGCGACTTACAATAAGAGCATCATGTAACGTAGGAGATCAGGAGAACTACTGGTCATCACAGGTCATAAGCGCATCTTCTCTCTAAACAAGCGTCTAAGAGCAAAACCAGCGCTAAAGTAAAAGCGCAAGAAAGAGATTTTTTTAATGAGTGAATATAATAAGTGCTAAGAGCAAGTAACAGGGTAGTAGTTAATCTTTAATACATTACAGCAAAGTTACCCGGGTGCCTTAACAGCTCAAGTGTAGTTCACTTTAGTCTTCTCTTCGGCAAAGTATAAAATAAAACCATCTCTTCAACCAAATATGTGCAAATCACGCCTTCCCCAAATCACTGCTCAATGCCCCGATTTATCCAAACGGCAAGATCTGACTGGCTGACGGTGAACAGGGCAATGACGTCACGGCGTCAGAAAGAAGTCTTTAAAACTAGTTTAACAAAAATGTCCTGTGGTGTTTTTTTTTTCTTCATTTAAGTTGTTTGTTTTAATTTGTTCAAGATTTTCACCAGGTTTTTGATCATTTCCCTGTCGTGTGCCGTTGCTTAGTGTTATTTTCTGACTGCAGCTTGTAATCAGAACCAGAACCGACTTTATTGGCCAAGCGTGCACGTGCACACGAGGAATTTGACCCCGGTTCCCAGCAGCTTGCAGCACGGACACACGTCAGTCACACAAAACAAAACAAAACAACAAACCGAACAACGGGGAACAAACAGCAGCAATAACTGCAACAGCAAACAGGACACAACACCTGTGTGTCTCCGCTATACACAGGTGTGTTACGGTGGAATAATCCACAACCTATGCTCACATGTTATACCCTGCTGAATATATACTGTACCCCCCCACACACACACACGTATATATATATATATAATATGAAGACAACATCCCTATTGGCCATGAATCAGCGCAGCAGTTCGCAGTACTACTGTAAAAAAGCCCAGTTCACAACAGCAGCGCTGACAGCCGCACGCAGTTAGCGTCAACTGTGAGCGTCTTCAGACAGTTGGCGGTAACGGAAGTGCGTTCATAAGGGCTTTCCCGCCAAGACTTTCCAGTGATGGTGGGAGCAGCGATTGTAGCCAGGTCATTATTTCATATTAAAATAAATTGGCGCTATTTAACAGTAAAGATAATAAATTGACGCTATTTAACTGTAAAGATAATAAATTGACGCTATTTAACAGTAAAGACAATAAATTGGCGCTATTTAAAAATAAAGATAATAAATTGACGCTATTTAACTGTATAGATAATAAATTGGCGCTATTTAACAGTAAAGATAATAAATTGGCGCTATTTAACAGTAAAGATAATAAATTGACGCTATTTAACTAAAGATAATAAATTGGAGCTATTTAACTGTAAAGATAATAAATTGGCGCTTTTTAACTATAGATAACAAATTGGCGCTATTTAACTGTAAAGATAATAAATTGGCGCTATTTAACTATAGATAACAAATTGGCGCTATTTAACTGTAAAGATAATAAATTGACGCTATTTAACAGTAAAGATAATAAATTGGCGCTATTTAACTATAGATAATAAATTGGCGCTATTTAACAGTAAAGATAATAAATTGGCGCTATTTAACTAAAGATAATAAATTGGCGCTATTTAACTATAGATAACAAATTGGCGCTATTTAACTGTACAGACAATAAATTGGCGCTATTTAACTGTATAGATAATAAATTGGCGTTATTTAACAGTAAAGATAATAAATTGGCGCTATTTAACTCTATAGATAACAAATTGGCGCTATTTAACTGTAAAGATAATAAATTTGCGCTATTTAACAGTAAAGATAATAAATTGGCGCTATTTAACTCTATAGATAACAAATTGGCGCTATTTAACTGTATAGATAATAAATTGGCGCTATTTAAATATAGATAATAAATTGGCGCTATTTAGCAGTAAAGATAATAAATTGGCGCTATTTAACTGTAAAGATAATAAATTGGCGCTATTTAACAGTAAAGATAATAAATTGGCGCTATTTAACTGTATCGATAATAAATTGGCGCTATTTAACTAAAGATAATAAATTGGCGCTATTTAACTATAGATAACAAATTGGCGCTATTTAACTGTAAAGACAATAAATTGGCGCTATTTAACTGTATAGATAATAAATTGGCGCTGTTTAACAGTAAAGATAATAAATTGGCGCTATTTAACTGTATAGATATAAAAAAATTGGCGCTATTTAACAGTAAAGACAATAAATTGGCGCTATTTAACCGTATAGATAATAAATTGGCGCTATTTAACTATAGATAATAAATTGGCGCTATTTAACTGTATAGATAATAAATTGGCGCTATTTAACAGTAAAGATAATAAATTGGCGCTATTTAGCAGTAAAGATAATAAATTGGCGCTATTTAACTGTAAAGATAATAAATTGGCGCTATTTAACAGTAAAGATAATAAATTGGCGCTATTTAACTATAGATAATAAATTGGCGCTATTTAACTGTAAAGATAATAAATTGGCGCTATTTAACTGTATAGATAATAAATTGGCGCTATTTAACAGTAAAGATAATAAATTGACGCTATTTAACAGTAAAGATAATAAATTGGCGCTATTTAACTGTATAGATAATAAATTGGCGCTATTTAACTGTAAAGATAATAAACTGACGCTATTTAACAGTAAACATAATAAACTAGCGCTATTTAACAGTAAAAATAATAAATTGGTGCTATTTAACTGTATAGATAATAAATTGGCGCTATTTAACTGTAAAGATAATAAATTGGCGCTATTTAACAGTAAAGATAATAAAGTGGCGCTATTTAACAGTAAAGATAATAAAGTGGCGCTATTTAACTGTAAAGATAATAAGGGTTTGAAAGCAGCTGTCCAGTACAGCTGCTGCTTACAGAACCAATGTCAAATCGGACGCTTGTTAAACGTAGTTGTAACCCCCGTGATTTGCGCAAGACAGTGGGTCTGTAACTACGTGACGTCAACTCCGACGTAGTTCCACACTCTCACCAGCAGAGGGCGCATATCCGCTGCGGATCGTTCTTCCCCCCCCCCCCCTTTGTGTAATGCGGGCGAGCAGAGCAGCGATATCTCCGTGGCGAAATCTTTATTAAGTTTATAACTTTCTCTAAAGTTCATGAACGGGTACCGCATTTTGGATTTGACACTTAGAAGACTCCTATTCTGGAGAACCGAAGTTTGCCCGGCGAGCGTCGTCTCCTTCTTGGTCTTTTACCGAGCGAAGCGACGGGCGTTGGTAAACATCGGATCACAAAGAGCCACGGACATCTGTGGCTCTGACAACGACTCCCTAGAGGATAAATGCAGAGTCTCGTCAGCAGCCAGGCAGACTAGCTTGGTCCAGTCAGACTAGCTTGGTCTAGTCAGACCAGCTTGGTCCAGTCAGACTAGCTTGGTCTAGTCAGACCAGCTTGGTCCAGTCAGACTAGCTTGGTACAGTCAGACCAGCTTGGTCCAGTCAGGTTGGCAGAACTGAGGAAGCCTCTTGGATGAGAGGCGACACGTCTTCACGGATATACTACACGAAGTCCAGCTGCACTTGGTTCACCTCCTCTGGAGAACCATGGCGACCTGGATGAAGGAGAACACTCACAGACACGCTCCGGTGAGTTTAACGCCGAGTCACGGTGATGATAACGTAGCTTAGCATGCTAGCTAACGTCACTCCGTCGCATGTCTATTTTGTGGCTTTAAGCGACGTTATGCATCTTTGTTATGTAGTTTTCCACCGCACGGTACCGGCTCGACTCGACCCAACTCTACTTTCTTTTTTTGGTTTTCCACTGGGCAACAGTGTTGTTCCACTGGTACCACTTCCGTCGAGGTTCCGACTGAGCTGAGCCGATACTAAAAGGTAACGTGAATATGCCACTATTAATAAATACAATATAAATATATGTGTGTAAACTACTAATAAGACACGTTAGCCCCTAGCTAACGGGTCTGACCCTTAAGCCCCTAGCTAACGGGTCTGACCCTTTAGCCCCTAGCTAACGGGTCTGACCCTTTAGCCCCTAGCTAACGGGTCTGACCCTTAAGCCTCTAGCTGACGGGTCAGACCCTTTAGCCCCTAGCTGACGGGTCTGACCCTTTAGCCCCTAGCTGACGGGTCTGACCCTTAAGCCCCTAGCTGACGGGTCTGACCCTTTAGCCCCTAGCTAACGGGTCTGACCCTTTAGCCCCTAGCTAACGGGTCTGACCCTTAAGCCCCTAGCTGACGGGTCTGACCCTTTAGCCCCTAGCTGACGGGTCTGACCCTTAAGCCCCTAGCTAACGGGTCTGACCCTTTAACCGAGCGGTTAGTGACACCGCCTTGTGGTGCAGTACACCCCGTATCGAATCCCGCACCGGGCAAGAAAATAACCGGTTACATGTTTATCTGAATATAAATAAAATCTTAAAAAAAACAAAACTGGTCAACACGCCCTCAAATGACCAGCAGGGCTTCGCCGTGAGGGATACTGTCTGCAGTGGAAAACGAAATCCCCAAAAGTGAAGCGAGTAGAGTCGAGTTGAGCCAGTACCATGCAGTGGAAAAGGGCCATTAGAGACTCTGACAACCAATGGCCATGTGTACTATTCCACAATCCTCTGTGAATAGTACACATGGCCATTGAAACTCTAGTTAGTGGTCACACCCATATTTGCATCTGAAACTGTTCGTTGGTTTCGGTCGTTAGGCAACTGTTTTGTTTATAAGGGTGGGGGCACCTGCAGTCACTGTATTCTTGATAAGGGTGGGGACACCTGCAGTCACTGTATTGTTTATAATGGTGGGGGCACCTGCAGTCACTGTATTCTTGATAAGGGTGGGGACACCTGCAGTCACTGTATTGTTTATAAGGGTGGGGGCACCTGCAGTCACTGTATTCTTGATAAGGGTGGGGACACCTGCAGTCACTGTATTGTTTATAAGGGTGGGGTCACCTACAGTCACTGTATTGTTTATAAGGGTGGGGATACCTGCAGTCACTGTATCGTTTATAAGGGTGGGGTACCTGCAGTCACTGTATCGTTTATAAGGGTGGGGGTACCTGCAGCCACTGTATCGTTTATAAGGGTGGGGACACCTGCAGTCACTGTGTTGTTTATAAGGGTGGGGACACCTGCAGTCACTGTATTGTTTATAAGGGTGGGGGTACCTGCAGTCACTGTATTGTCTATAAGGGTGGGGACACCTGCAGTCACTGTATTGTTTATAAGGGTGGGGACACCTGCAGTCACTGTATTGTTTATAAGGGTGGGGACACCTGCAGTCACTGTATTGTTTATAAGGGTGGGGATACCTGCAGTCACTGTATTGTTTATAAGGGTGGGGACACCTGCAGTCACTGTATTGTTTATAAGGGTGGGGACACCTGCAGTCACTGTATTGTTTATAAGGGTGGGGACACCTGCAGTCACTGTATTGTTTATAAGGGTGGGGGCACCTGCAGTCACTGTATTGTTTATAAGGGTGGGGACACCTGCAGTCACTGTATTGTTTATAAGGGTGGGGACACCTGCAGTCACTGTATCGTTTATAAGGGTGGGGACACCTGCAGTCACTGTATTGTTTATAAGGGTGGGGGCACCTGCAGTCACTGTATTGTTTATAAGGGTGGGGGCACCTGCAGTCATTATTGTTTATAAGGGTGGGGACACCTGCAGTCACTGTATTGTTTATAAGGGTGGGGGCACCTGCAGTCTCTGTATTGTTTATAAGGGTGGGGGCACCTGCAGTCTCTGTATTGTTTAGTCAAGTCAAGTTAATTTATAAAGTACATTTAAAACAACCACAGTTGAACCAAAGTGCTGCACAAGCTTAAAATACAATATAAAATAAGTAACACATATGAATATAAAAAATTATATGTAAAAAAGACATAGTAAAATAAAGGAATTAAAATGTAAACAGTAAAACACAAGAGTAAAAGTATATTTCCACAATAAAATCACGGCGTCTAGCTCAACTTGAATTGAATGCCAGCGAGAAGAGGTAGGTCTTTAACCACGGTTTAAAAGTCTCTAGGGTCTGAGCAGATCTTATGTGTACTGGTAAGTAAGTTGTTCCAGAGATCAGGGGCAGCAACTGCAAAGGCTCTGTTGCCCCTGTTCTTAAGCCTGGATCTGGGAACATGTAAGAGCATCTGGTTTGCTGACCTGAGTGGTCTGACTCGTGTATGATAATGTATTAGCTCAGATAAATAAGATGGTGCCAGCCCATTTAAAGACTTAAAAACAAGTAATAAAACCTTAAACTGGATCCTAAAACAGACAGGAAGCCAATGAAGGGAGGCCAGTACAGGCGTTACGTGATCACGTGGCTTCTGTCCTGTCAGCAGGCGAGCAGCTGCATTTTGTACGAGCTGCAGGCGACGAAGTGACGACTGAGCTACGCCAACATACAATGAGTTACAATAATCTAGACGAGAGGTAATAAATGCATGAATTACCCTTTCGAGATCATTTGGAGGGAGATAGGCCTGTACTTTTCCCAGAAGTCGTAACTGAAAAAAACTTGTTTTGACTACTGAGCTTATTTGTTTGTCAAAGTTAAAAGAGCTGTCAAAAATCTCCCCCAGATTCCTAACAGAAGAGTGACTCTAGGACGCTAAAGTGCCAAGAGCGCTATCATAACCATCCAGCAGATCAGGTTGTCCATATACCATAATTTCAGTCTTATTTTGATTTAATTTCAGGAAATTTAGCTCCATCCATGTTTTGACATCCTTTAAACAACCCAGCAAAGCCTGTATAGAGTGTCTGCTGTTTGTTTTTATAGGCAGATAGATTTGCAAATCATCAGCAAAACAATGAAAAGACATGTTGTGTTTTTTAAAAATGGACCCCAAGGGCAGCATATACAATGAGAAGAGGATGGGGCCCAAAATGGAGCCTTGGGGGACTGGGCCGCAGTTTATAAGGGTGGGGGTACCTGCAGTCACTGTATTGTTTATAAGGGTGGGGACACCTGCAGTCACTGTATTGTTTATAAGGGTGGGGACACCTGCAGTCACTGTGTTGTTTATAAGGGTGGGGACACCTGCAGTCAGTTTAGACTGCAGATGTCACTTAGTTGAGTGATGAAACGTTTCTGCCAATAAAGGTTGTGTCCAGATGAACTGATTCAACCATCTTTGGCTTTCATAGTTGTATTACAAAACCCCACAGAGTATAAGATAACTTATCCACACGCAAGGCCAAAGTAGTTATTCCCACTTGGGGAGGGAAAACATTAATCATCTTTTCCTACCAGGTGGTGCTGTGACCGATATCTGGTGCGTTTGAACTGAAAGCTGATACATCCGGGAAATTTGTAGAAAGGTAAGACCTTGAAAAGTGCACCGCAGATGAACTCTACTTCTATGTGCAGCGAAGGTAGAATATTTTTTAGTCTTGAATGTACAGTTTCTAAACGGTCAGCTCACCATTTACTTAGTTTTTAAATGTTTTCCCAAAAGTGTGCAGTATTTCTTGAGGCTGTAGGGCTCTGAAAGAGGCACAGTTCACATCCCAGTCTAAACATCGCTGCAGTGGATTCTGGTCCAATGTCACGTTCTCTCACGTGTGTTACATGGGATTCAAAGCTACTGAGACAGTCTCTGTAGGAAAACGTAAACCCCATCCATGGTTTCCATGTTTTAGTTTGTAATATTCAGGTATTATCATCTTACTGCATGTGACAAATTTGCAGAACTTAAATCCCATCTCATCTGATGAACTAATATTGATATTGAGCTTTGGAGGTTCCAAAGCTCACCTGAAAAAAAACAACGTAAGTGTGACAGATGCAGCAACATACTATTTTTTTATGGCAATAATTAAATGGATAATTAACACGGAATTTTGCCTTTACTAGTCAGCTAGTTGTTGCTTTAGAATGTTTAAAACTACAATAACATATTTTAGCAAATACTGATTTAGTAAATGAAATTTAGAATAAAATTATGCAGCCCTAGTAGGGCAGGCTTTCAATATGAATACTGCATGATACTTAAAAGTTGTTTGCAATGGAACATCTTGGATTCACTTTTCCTTTATCTGCAAGAACAAGAAGCAAATTGTTTAACTCTGGCCAATGGCAAGGCTGACCCCTAAAGTCGGACGCTGTAGGCGAGAAGCCCACATATTCTTATAAGCTGTTGAAACGTGTTTATGGCATTTCCATGGTGTCTTCTCGGACACTAAACTTAGCTGGTGAAAGTGGGCATGGAGACTATTTCTTGAGCACTTAAACAAAAGCAACTGCCTCTCTCATTTGTCAGTGAGTGCATGACACCTTAACACCATTAACAACAAAACAACGGTGTAACGTACTACAATTTAGCGCAAACACAATGAGGGCAATTAGCTCTAATTTGATCTGACTATTCTTTAAAACAAAACAAGACATCAGAATAATTAACTATGAAGGTTGCTGACATTATTGGAGAGATGATACCGATGAATGCTATCAGCGCATATGCCCCGCAAGTTGGGTGTGAGATGGAAGAGAGAGAATAATTCTGAATGAGTTGGGTGAAGTGGTGGAGAGGGTACCCAAGGAGGAGAGAGTGGTGATTGGAGTGGACTTCAATGGGCATGCTGGTGAAGGGAACAGCGGGGATGAGGAGGTGATGGGTGGGCATGGTGTCAAAGAGAGGGATGTGGAAGGACAGATGGTGGTGGGTTTTGCGTAAAAGGTGGAAATGGCTGTGGTGAATACATATTTCAAGAAGAGCGAGGAACACAGGGTGACCTGTAAGAGTGGAGGAAAGTGCACACACAGGTGGACTATATCTTATGTAGGAGACGAGATCTGAAAGGGACTGGAGACTGCAAGGTGGTGACGGGAGAGCATCGCTAGGCAGCATCGGATGGTGGTCTGTAGGATGACATTGGATATCAAGAAGAGGAAGAGAGTGAAGGCATAGCCAAGGATCCAATGGTGGAAGTTGAAGAAGGAAGACTGTTGTGTGGAGTTCAGGGAGGAGGTAAGACAGGCACTGGGTGGTAGTGAAGAGTTGCCAGATGGCTGGACAACCACTGCAGAAATAGTGAAGGAGACAGCTAGGAAGGTACTTGGTGTGTCATCAGGACAGAGGAAAGAAGACAAGGAGACTTGGTGGTGGAATGAGGAAGTACAGCAAAGTATACAGAGGAAGAGGTTGGCAAAGAAGAAGTGGAATAGTCAGAGAGGTGAAGAAAGTAGACAGGAGTACAAGGAGATGTGGAATAAAGCAAAGAGAGAGGTGGCAAAGGAAAAGGTGTATGATGAGTTGTATGAGAGGTTGGACACTAAGGAAGGAGAAAAGGACTTATACCGATTGGCTAGACAGAGGGACCGAGCTGGGAAGGATGTGCAGCAGGTTAGGGCGATCAAGGATAGAGATGGAAATGTGCTGACAAGTGAGGAGAGTGTGCTGAGAAGGTGGAAGGAGTACTTTGAGGGGCTGAGGAATGAAGAAAATTAAAGAGAGAGAGAAGGTTGGATGATGTGGGGATAGTGAACCGGGAAGTGCGGCGGATTAATAAGGAGGAAGTGAGGGCAGCTATGAAGAGGATGAAGAGTGGAAAGGCAGTTGGTCCTGATGACATAGTACCTGTGGAGGCATGGAGGTGTTTAGGAGAGATGGCAGTGGGGTTTTTAACTAGATTGTTTAACACAATCTTGGAAAGTGAGAGGTGTGCCCCACCTCATCTCCCAAAAAACACAAACAAAGCGACACATTAGGTGTTGTGGACGCTGAAGTAAAACCTAGAGACAGAACTTACAACGCCTAGTTGGTAAAACTACGGGAGCAAAGATGGTCATGTAGAATGAAGAAAGTTGAGTTGAAAAAAGAATTATTGAAAAACCTAACACAATACCACTACCATTTTTTTTTAATTTATGTCGAAATATCTCAAATTGAAATGTCATGTAAGTACAGCGGAAGAGCAGTGTCCTTTATTACGGTAAACACACCTATACAATCATCGTCATCGTCATCGGCTGTCACTCGGGGTCGAATATGACCGTCCTCCCTCTGGGTCCCTCTGGGTCCTCAGGAGGGTGTAGAGGTTGATCCTGGAGCCACATAATGGGAGGACGCCTGTGCGTGACAGCTTTTTATGTGGAGAGGCTGATGCGCCTGCAGCCACTACACGGTCTTTGGCAGGAGGTGGCCAGAGTCCAACAATGGCATGGAGAACCAAGACGATTGGGGACCACCCTCTGGTGCAGCCTTCATCCACCTTCACTGCTGTTGTGACCTGGAGACATCTTCGACCTGGTCCGCCACTGAGGTCTTTGTTGGACTGCGCTTCGCCTGGGACCTCCCCCTTGACCTGTCTGCCTTGGATGGCTCTGCCAGGAGCCAAACTCCGGACAGCACAGCTCTTGGTATCACCACCCACCACGGCAAGGTGGCGATCCAGGAGAAGCAAACAACTACAACAAAATAGAACAACCTGTATCTCCATGGTAACCAAGCAGAGATGCCATTTTATATATATATATGCAACCCTCATCGGCCTTCACTGCCGTTGTGACCTGGAGACATCTTCCACCGGTTCCGCCGCTGAGGTCTTTGTTGGATCGTGCTTCGTCCGGAACCTCCCCCTTGACCTGTCCGCCTTGGGTGACCCTACCAGAAACCAAGCTCCGGGTGGCATAGCTCTTGGTATCATTAGTACACACAAGCTTCTCCCCCACGGCAAGTTGGAGATCCAGGAGAAAACACACACACACACACACACACAGACTACTTTCCAAGGTATTGAAGTCGCTCATGCTGACAGTAAGGGTGACTCAGCTGTGACTCACAGCAATTTCTCTCTCTCTCTTTCTCTCTCTCTCTCTCTCTCTCTCTCTCTCTCTCTCTTTCTCTCTCTCTCTCTCTCTTTCTCTCTCTCTCTCTCTCTCCCTTTCTCTCTCTCTCTCTCTCTCTCTCTCTCTCTCTCTTTCTCTCTCTCTCTCTCTCTTTCTCTCTCTCTCTCTCTCTCTCTCTCTCTCTCTCTCTCTCTCTCACACACACACACTGACCCCAAAGATTGGCACTCCCAGTGATTGGCTGGGGGACTGTTGTGGGTGGAACTTAGCTGGGAAGCTACCAGTCCTTTTATGGTTGTGTGCCTGGGGGTCAGAGCCCACGTGGTCGTGATGAAGCATCAGAGCCACGAAAGCGAAGTGATGCCGCTGTTCAACTCCCCTCACCGCAGTGTTTGGGGCTCCACAGCATATGACGGTCCTCCTCGCTTGTCCTGGCGGTCCTCCTGGCCCGGGACAGGGAACACAGAACCTTAATTGGACAAAGAACACTGTGTGTGTGTGTGTGTGTGTGTGTGTGTGTGTGTGTGTGTGTGTGTGTTCTGCCTCTCCCTCACTCTGCCTGACTACCAGTAAACTACTCACACACACACACACATCTCAAATACAAGAATCCCGGTCAGGATGTTTTCCAGTAGATTTAGAGAAAAGTGAGCTAGAAACCGAAGAGAAGGTAGAAGGTAAATACTGGTAAGGATCCCCTGCGTGCAGTGTGCATGTCAGGTTGTGTGGTCCGTGCAGACTCATCTGGATATTTCTCTGAAAAATTACTCTGAGTACTTGACACTGTCAGTAATGTAAACAGGAAGTAGAGCAGTGGGTTTGCAGGAGTTTCCCCCATTGTCGATCTTTAACTCATGTTGACAAAAATATTTATGTGTGTGTGTGTGGTAGTGTGGTGCATGTTAACATAGTTGCACGTGTGTGTGTGTGTGTGTGTGTGTGTGTGTGTGTTTTAGAGTCATTTGCCTTGTTTGGATAAAGTGTTAGTGTACTCGGCTCTGCTGCTGATATTAGCGAGTGAATCATCGTGTCATGATATCGGAATCAGAATCCTTTGTTCATCCCCGAGGGGAAACTAACAGAACACGTCATGATGTCAGAGTCAGATCATGAGATTACTGAAGAGCTTGACAAAATTACTGAGGAGCTTGACGAAATTACTGAGGAGCTTGACGAAATTACTGAGGAGCTTGATGAGATTACTGAGGAACTTGACGAGATTACTGAGGAACTTCGTGAGACTAACGAGTTCGATCCTTTGAACAAATCATATTTATATTAACCAGTCATATCGTGATAGCTAGTCGTATCAGGAATCAGGAGCACTTTGTCATTTCATGCACTTACGCACATGAAATGAAGCGAGACGTGGTTTCCCCAGCCCACAGCAGTGACACACATAGACAACAACACATATCCAAGAACTACAAGAACACATATATCCAAACTAACACATATCTAAACTAAACAACAAAAAAAAATCACTGTCCAGGAGAAGGAACGCCAGCCAGGATGACTGTCGGAACTGCTGCCAGTCTGCATGGGCTAGCAGTTAGCTTAGCCTGCCCTGCTTCCGCATCCTGTCAGACCGCCCTCGGTGTTTCCTCTTTGGGCACAGCTCCACGCAGGGGCCGTGGTCCCTGGGCCCACAGAACGCAGCAGACCAAGCTCCCCCAGCCAGACACCCCTGACACACCTCCCCGCACTCCACACAACGACACCAAAAATACCACAGGCAACACCAGGCGAGGCTGCCGCCAGACTGCACTCTGTGTTGTCGAAACTGCCGGTCTGCATGGGCTAGCAGTTAGCTTAGCCTGCCCCACTTCCACGTCCTGTCAGACCGTCCTCGGTGTTTCCTCTTCGGGTGCCGCTCCAGTCAGGGCCGTGGTACCTGGGCCCACAGGACACAGCAGACCAAGCTCCCCCAGCCGATCGAGCGCCGGCTCTCCCAACCAGACACCCTCAACACACCTCCCCGCACTCCTCATGACGACACTAAAAAAACAGTCAATGCCAGGCGAGGCCGCCACCAGACCGCCCTCTGTGTTGTTGAAACTGCTGGTCTGCATGGGCTAGCAGTTAGCTTAGCCTGCCCTGCTGCCGTGTCCTGTCAGACCGCCTTAGGTATTTCCTCTTCGGGTGCAGCTCCAGTCAGGGCCATGGTCCCTGAGCCCACAGGACACAGCAGACCAAGCTCCCTCAGCCGATCCAGCACCAGCTCCCCCAGCCATCAAATGAAGACGCACTCAGACGTGGACAAAGACACTGCATGGACGGTACTGGGTGAGGGCGCTGCAAACGTGAATTTGCACCCCCATCTTCCCACACCAGAGGCGGAATGATGATATCAATGAGTCTTATCATGGTTATAATGAGACATGATATTAATGAGGGACAACATGAGATCAGCGAGTCATGTCTTGTAATAATATGAAATTAATGAGTCCTGTCATGTTTCAGGGAAGCAGAAATGTCTCACATGCAACCGTTAATGTGGAGGGACTGAATGCAGTCAGCGGCGGGTTCAGACTGGCATTGTCATATCCGTGTGTGTGTGTGTGTGTGTGTGTGTGTGTGTGTGTGTGTGTGTGTGTGTGTGTGTGTGTGTGTGTGTGGCATGCACGTTGTGTGTTTGTGCATCTGAGTGCACGTGTTACAGTGGATCCCTGGTTTGGATCAAGCTGACATGACGGTTGGGAATTTAGGAAACGTCCCGCCATGATTTACCCATCACCCCTGGCACTTCTGCTGCGTTCTGACTTGTACTAAATCACCAGCGAAGGTTTTCTCCCACCGAAGCACAAGGCTGTCGCCCTCCCTCTCCGTCGCTGCTCCTGATCAAGCGCTTAAATGGCACCGAGAGCCGAATTAAAATCCCGTGAATCCCATGACCCGCGAGCTGTGGAGCCACGGCTACCTCAGTTCTCACGAGCGTGTCGGAAGGGTTTACATCCCGCTAAGTCCACATCAGCATGGCTGTGATCGAGAGGGAATGTGTGTGTGTGTGTGTGTGCGTGTGCGTGTGTGTGTGTGTGTGTGTGCGTGTGTGCGTGTGTGTGTGCAGAGTCACTGTGCCATCTACAACTTCACATTGCTGCAAATCCTGTAGGAAACTTTATGAACAGAAATGTTGTTGTTGGGCGTCCATGTAGCGTGGTAGTCTATTGCGTTTCCTACCAACACGGGGATCGCCGGTTCGAATCCCCATGTTACCTCCGGCTTGGTTGGGCGTCCCTACAGACACACCTGGCCGTCCGTGTCTGTGGGTGGAAAGCTGGATGTGGGTATGTGCCCTGGTCGCCGCACTAGCGCCTCCTCTGGTCGGTTAGGGTGCCTGTTCAGGGGAGAGGGGGAACTGGGGGGATAGCGTGATCCTCCCACGCGCTACGTCCCCCTGGTGAAACTCCTCACTGTCAGGTGAAAAGAAGCGGCTGGTGACTCCACATGTATGGGAGGAGGCATGTGGTAGTCTGCAGCCCTCCCCGGATCATCGGAGGGGGTGGAGCAGAGACCGGGACGGCTCAGAAGAGTGGGGCAATTGGGCAGAAAAAAGGAGGGGGGAAAATAAAAGGAAATGTTATTGTTCTATATATTCATTCATTATCCAAACCGCTTATCCTGCTCTCAGGGTCGCAGGGATGCTGGAGCCTATCCCAGCAGTCATTGGGCGACAGGTGGGGAGACGCCCTGGACAGACCGCCAGTTCAACACACACACACATTCACACCTAGGGACAGTTTAGTACGGCCGATCCACCTGACCTACATGTCTTGGGACTGTAGGAGGAAACCGGAGCACCCGGAGGAAACCCGCATAGACACGGGGAGAACATGCAAACTCCACACAGAGGACGACCCGGGACGACCCCCAAGGTTGGACTACCCCGGGGCTCGAACCCAGAACCTTCTTTCTGTGAAGCAGCCGCGCTAACCACTGTGCCACCGTGCTGCCCACTGTTCTGTATGTACTGTAGTAATTACAATACGGACCCACACACACACATTATTCCACCAGAAGCATCTGCAGCGCACTAGTTTGTGTTAAAAAGTTTTCAACAGTTTTTTAACATAATGACAAGTTGTACAATGAACACAGGCTGCTGCAACTGTGTGTGTGTGTGTGTGTGTGTGTGTGTGTGTGTGTGTGTGTGTGTGTGTGTGCAAAATGAGATAAAGTGAGAGAGAACATGCAAATTCTTATTTTTAGTCTTCCAGTGTGCATTTGTGTATGTGTGTGTGTATTTGCATGTCGAAAGGTTTCTGATGTTTTGCACATGTGATCTGGCTAAAGAGTGCTGCTGTGTTTGTATACATGTGATGTTTGTGTGTGTGTGTGTGTGTGTGTGAGCGCCTCGTCACGGCACTCTCCCCGTTCACATCTGGGCCCATTGACAGCATGCCAGCCCCCATGTGGGAGCAGCCTGTGGGGCAGGGCTGAAGGCGGCGGGGCAGCTTTAAACACTCCTCCTCTTTAATCAGACCGACTCTCCCAGACGGCGTGAAAAAAAAAACGCTGTTTGTTATACGAGACTCACCGCTAATGAGGGCAAGTTCGAGCGACCCTGGGCTAGACGCAGATGACACCAATATGTGTTTATCAAATGAGCAAATGGCAAGCTGTCCGTATTTACAGACCTCAGGACAGAGGTTAAAAAGCTCTGTGTGGTTGAAGCACGCATTGGAAGTCAATGAGGCTTAAGCTAGTTACTCAAAGGATAAAGACTGGCAGTCACCCAACATCTGGAGCCGGCTTATAAGGTCGCAACAGGTTCGCTTTGGTTGATATTATCACTGCATCGAAGAAAGCAGTTAAAATTGAAGCGCTGCATTTTTACCAGGGGTATGAGTGTACCAGTGATGCGGAAAGGTTTTTTTAAGGTTATTTTTTGGGCTCCTCGGGTGTGTAACCTTTCCTGTTTGTGATACTGATGGACAGCCTCACAGAACATCTTAAGAAGGAGCCACCATGGAGCGTGATGTTTGCTGATGACATAATGGAGAAAGATCCTGAAGATTGGAGAGAAGCGCTAGAGATTAGAGGACTAAAGACCACAAAGACTGAGTACCTGTGTATAAATAAGCAAGCAGAAAGTCCAGGATTGACCGTAGGAAGACAAGATGTCCCAGAAGTTAACGAATTCAAGTACTTAGGATCACCAATACAGATGGAAGGCAGCGGTGAGAAGAAAGTCAAGAAAAGGACACAATCTGGGTGGAATTCCTGGAGAAAGGTAGCTGGAGTACTTTGTGACAAAAGAATGCCGTTGAGGGTAAAGGGCAAGGTATACAAATCAATGGTTAGGCCTGCCATGCTCTCTGGTATGGAAGCAGTGACAACAACAGAGAGGCTAGAATCTACATTACAGGTAGCACAGATGCACATGCTGCGTTGGTCCTTGGGAGTGACTAGAAAAGACCAAAAGAAGTGAAGAGGTGAGAGCTACGTTCAAGATCAGAGGGATGCATGGGAAGTTGAGAGAGACGAGGTAGAGATGGCTGGACATGTACAGAGAGGAGGCATAGACTATATAGGAAAGAAGGTATTGGACCTGGAAATACCTGGCAAAAGAAAAAGAGGAAGACCAAGGAAAAGATGGAGAGACCAGATAGAAGAGGACATGAGGAGGTTGGACTGCGGGAGAGGGGTGTGTTAGACATAAAGCTATAGAGGGCAAAAATCCGCTGTGGCAAACAAGCCGAAGAAGAAGAAGAAGAAGAGGTGTGCAACATTTGAAATCATATTAAATCCTGGAGGTAGTGACCCAGTAGGTTTCTACAGGCGTGCCTTTAAAGCTGATTTTTTGGCTCAACCCAAGATGGTGGTTGGTCATTTCGGGGAAACATGGGTAGGATTCTGGGAGAAAATTTGCTACCGCAAAAGTATAAATGGGGCAAGAAACACACGAACGAGATTTTATTTCAGCCCGAATGGCAGTGCCTTGGTCTATGAATCATACCGTCTGTCAAACCAAGAGTCCCTTGTGAGGCTACCCGTGAAAATCGGAGGCTGTCTCACGTTGTCTACATACTTAATGTGGGAGCAAATTGGGCCGTAGCCTGAAATAATCCTCAGCCATCTATGGTCTTTATAGTCTCCATAGTGTTTTTGACATCATAGCTAAATTTGTACTTGTGTAACTAACTGCATGTGGCCCATGATTTAGTGTATATCGTGACTAAAAAAATGACATTGTAATATCAGAAAATATTTCACACGGAAGGTGCGTTGAAGTGCAACGAGCAGTCTTGGTGTTGAAATCCGTAGTGAATTGTGACTTGGCATCGTCGGACTGAATCCACGGGAGATTTGGGGCACTTGTACCATGAAATACTCTCTTAATGGTCCCCCGCGCGAGGTAGTGTGGATCATGTGGATTTTATTTTTAGTTCTTTTGAGGATTTCTAGGCAACAAAGGACTGTTTGCTTTTCTGACAAAATGTTAGATCCTTAACGGACACCGCAAACATTGTAATTATGATGTTTCGCAGCCTTAGATTATAATGGCGGTCTGTGGAGAAACGACTCCTCTGCCAACATTTTGGATAGAATTAAAATGACAATCTGTTTTATTTTGGCAAGTAACTTTTCACACGGCAGAAATTAGATTTTATAGGATCGTTCCTCTCTGCGACGCCGACAGGAGGAAGTCCTGCATGGGGAGCTACGCCGTCGCCGAGTCGTGACTTGTACGGTCTCGTACCAGCGGACGAGTCCTCGTGCTCTTTGTTGTTCCAGCGGGAAGGCTGGTTGTGTTTCAGCAGTTCAGGATTTTATCAACTCCAGCTGTGGAGCTGGAGGAGCAAAGCTCTCCGAGGAGGAAGAAAAAAAAAACATCAAGATGTGGGTTGGCGTGACGCGGCGTGGTCGAGGGTGTGGGGACGGTAGCCAGTCATAAATGGGATTGTTTACTGATTGTTTTCTGTCAGTTTGACCAACACCGAAGTATAGCGCCGAAGTATAGCGACCGTGATGAAGGAGAAAAGAGGACCGTTTGGACGGTAGGCAGACGTCAATTAAAGGTCAACTGGTTGTTGGTTTTTGGTTTGTTTTTTTTTGTATTTTGTTTTTTTGAAGAGGGGAGGGTCTGTAGTTCATTTCTGCTTTCGAGCAACTTTCAGGGAATAAAGAACTTTGTAATATATTTCAGCTTGACCCCTGTTTCTCAGGGGTCGCCACAGCAGATTTTACAGTTTCCATCGGTACCCTGTGAGGGCACAGCACCAATAATGGCCGTTGTTAATGTGGGCCTTGACCGATCCGGTATGGTCTTGTCAGTCTGCATATTGATTTGGCAAAATTATACATCAGATGCCCTTCCCGACACAACCACTGACCCTATGGACGGGGACACAGGGTTATGGACTTGTGCCCATGCCTGTCACTATACATACATACATACATACACATATATATAGATAGTTACCCTCCGTCTGTGTGATATATGACAAAAGCAGTCAGATGAGGAACATCAACATAATGCAGCTTTACTTCTCTTAAACACATGACGGAAACAACCATTGTTGTCGTGGTTGTCATGGTGACTCGTGACAGAGTGCCGGTCAGCTGAGCGTTGACTTGGCGAGTCAGAAACTTGTATTGCCATGGTCGTTACATGCGGTAGGAATTTAGCTTAAAGATGTTGGTACAGAGAATAAAACAAGATAAAATAGAAATAAAGTAAGATATATAGAGAGACAAAAGCATGAGCAGCGGGGAGGAAACTGCTCTTGCGGCGTGAGGTTTTGGTGGACTGATGGACCTCGTCGTCTTGCCAGAGGGTAGAGACTAAAAGGCGGTGTCTCTTAAAGGCGGTGTCCAGGGTGGGAGGGGTTGGCAAAGAACTTCCCTACTTGTCTGAAGGTCCTGGAGGGTTGTGAGGTAGCAGCCAATCACCTTCTCCGCCCAGCGAATGACGTGCTGCAGCCTGCCTGGTCCCTGGTGGTGGCAGCAGCGGAGCAGATGGTGATGGAGGAGGTTAGGATGGACTCCTCCTCCATCACCAGAGGAGATGAGCCAGTTTCATTCTGGATGGCGTGCTGATGGGCAGAATCCTTTCTTTTCTTTCTACCTTTTCTCTTTTCCTTTTTTCTTTTGTCTATCTTTCTTTGTTTTTCTTTTGTTCTTTTTCTTTCTTTTGTTTTTTTGTCTTTTCTTTCTTTTGTCTTTCTTTCTTTTTCTTTTTTCTTTTTCTTCTTTGTTTGTTTGTTTGTTTGTTTCTATTTCTTTTTCTTTCTATCTTTCCATCTTTCTTCTTTCTTTCTTTGTTGTGGGCTATGCTGTGTTTAAACTCAGCACGCTTCCCTGTCTGCTGGACGTTACACTGGAAATCAGGAGCGTTAGCTTTGTGATGTTGTGTTTACATCAGCAGCCCTGAAGCAAGGCATGGTTCAGATTCCATCATAAAGCATACACACACACACACACACATACACACACACACACACACACACACACACACACACACACACACACACACACACACACACACACACTTTTCAAAACTCCCCTGTGACAACACTTAGCACTATGGCTGCAGGACACTCTGCAGAACGATGGTTTGAGGTTGTGCTGGTCAACTCCCAGTAACCAGCAGCAACCAGTAACCAGCAATAACCAGTAACCTGTAACCAGCAGCAACCAGTAACGCACAGTATCCAGTAAGCAGCAGTAACCAGCAATAACCAGTAACCCGCAGTAAGCAGCAGTAACCAGTAAGCAGCAGTAAGTAGTAACCAGCAGTAAGCAGTAACCAGCAGTAAATAGTAACCAGCCGTAAGCAGCAGTAACCAGCAGTAAATAGTAACCAGCCGTAACCAGTAAGCAGCAGTAACCAGCAGTAAATAGTAAGCAGCAGTAAGTATTAACCAGTAAGCAGCAGTAACCAGCAGTAAATAGTAACCAGCAGTAAGTATTAACCAGTAAGCAGCAGTAACCAGCAGTAAATAGTAACCAGCAGTAAATAGTAAGCAGCAGTAAGTATTAACCAGTAAGCAGCAGTAACCAGCAGTAACCAGTAAGCAGCAGTAACCAGTAAGCAGCAGTAAATAGTAAGCAGCAGTAACCAGCAGTAACCAGTAAGCAGCAGTAAGTATTAACCAGTAAGCAGCAGTAAGTATTAACCAGTAAGCAGCAGTAAGTATTAACCAGTAAGCAGCAGTAACCAGTAAGCAGCAGTAAGTATTAACCAGTAAGCAGCAGTAAGTATTAACCAGTAAGCAGCAGTAACCAGCAGTAAATAGTAACCAGCAGTAAATAGTAAGCAGCAGTAAGTATTAACCAGTAAGCAGCAGTAAGTATTAACCAGTAAGCAGCAGTAACCAGCAGTAAATAGTAACCAGCAGTAAATAGTAAGCAGCAGTAAGTATTAACCAGTAAGCAGCAGTAAGTATTAACCAGTAAGCAGCAGTAACCAGCAGTAACCAGTAAGCAGCAGTAACCAGTAAGCAGCAGTAAATAGTAAGCAGCAGTAAGCAGCAGTAACCAGAAGTAACCAGCAGTAACCAGTAAGCAGCAGTAAGTATTAACCAGTAAGCAGCAGTAACCAGTAAGCAGCAGTAAGTATTAACCAGTAAGCAGCAGTAACCAGCAGTAACCAGTAAGCAGCAGTAAGTATTAACCAGTAACCAGCTGTAAGCAGCAGTAAGTATTAACCAGTAACCAGCTGTAAGCAGCAGTAAGTAGTAAGCAGCAGTAAGTAGTAAGCAGCAGTAACCAGTAAGCAGCAGTAAGTATTAACCAGTAACCAGCAGTAAGCAGCAGTAAGTAGTAAGCAGCAGTAAGTAGTAACCCACAGTAACCAGTAAGCAGCAGTAACCAGCAGTAAGTAGTAAGCAGCAGTAAGTATTAACCAGTAACCAGCTGTAAGCAGCAGTAAGTAGTAAGCAGCAGTAAGTAGTAAGCAGCAGTAACCAGTAAGCAGCAGTAAGTATTAACCAGTAACCAGCAGTAAGCAGCAGTAAGTAGTAAGCAGCAGTAAGTAGTAACCCACAGTAACCAGTAAGCAGCAGTAAGTAGTAAGCAGCAGTAAGTATTAACCAGTAAGCAGAAGTAACCAGCAGTAACCAGTAAGCAGCAGTAAGTATTAACCAGTAAGCAGCAGTAACCAGTAAGCAGCAGTAACCAGCAGTAACCAGTAAGCAGCAGTAAGTATTAACCAGTAAACAGCAGTAACCAGCAAGCAGCAGTAGGTATTAACCAGTAAGCAGCAGTAACCAGTAAGCAGCAGTAAGTATTAACCAGTAAGCAGCAGTAACCAGTAAGCAGCAGTAAGTATTAACCAGTAAGCAGCAGTAAGTATTAACCAGTAACCAGCAGTAACCAGTAAGCAGTAAGTATTAACCAGTAAGCAGCAGTAACCAGTAAGCAGCAGTAAGTATTAACCAGTAAGCAGCAGTAACCAGTAAGCAGCAGTAAGTATTAACCAGTAAGCAGCAGTAAGCAGCAGTAACCAGTAAGCAGCAGTAAGTATTAACCAGTAACCAGCAGTAAGCAGTAGTAAGCAGCAGTAACCAGTAACCAGCAGTAAGCAGCAGTAAGTAGTAAGCAGCAGTAACCAGTAACCAGCAGTAAGCAGCAGTAAATAGTAACCAGCAGTAAATAGTAACCAGCAGTAAATAGTAACCAGCAGTAAATAGTAAGCAGCAGTAAGTATTAACCAGTAAGCAGCAGTAAGCAGCAGTAACCAGCAGTAAGCAGCAGTAACCAGCAGTAAGTAGTAACCAGCAGTAAGCAGCAGTAAGTATTAACCAGTAAGCAGCAGTAAGTATTAACCAGTAAGCAGCAGTAAGTATTAACCAGTAAGCAGCAGTAAGTATTAACCAGTAACCAGCTGTAAGCAGCAGTAAGTAGTAAGCAGCATTAAGTAGTAAGCAGCAGTAAGTAGTAAGCAGCAGTAACCAGTAAGCAGCAGTAAGTATTAACCAGTAACCAGCAGTAAGCAGCAGTAAGTAGTAAACAGCAGTAAGTAGTAACCCACAGTAACCAGTAAGCAGCAGTAACCAGCAGTAACCAGTAAGCAGCAGTAAGTATTAACCAGTAAGCAGCAGTAACCAGCAGTAACCAGTAAGCAGCAGTAAGTATTAACCAGTAACCAGCAGTAAGCAGCAGTAAGTAGTAAACAGCAGTAAGTAGTAACCCACAGTAACCAGTAAGCAGCAGTAACCAGCAGTAACCAGTAAGCAGCAGTAAGTATTAACCAGTAAGCAGCAGTAAGCAGCAGTAACCAGTAAGCAGCAGTAAGTATTAACCAGTAAGCAGCAGTAACCAGTAAGCAGCAGTAACCAGCAGTAACCAGTAACCAGCAGTAACCAGTAAGCAGCAGTAAGTATTAACCAGTAAGCAGCAGTAACCAGTAAGCAGCAGTAAGTATTAACCAGTAAGCAGCAGTAAGTATTAACCAGTAAGCAGCAGTAACCAGTAAGCAGCAGTAAGTATTAACCAGTAAGCAGCAGTAAGTATTAACCAGTAAGCAGCAGTAACCAGTAAGCAGCAGTAAGTATTAACCAGTAAGCAGCAGTAAGTATTAACCAGTAAGCAGCAGTAACCAGTAAGCAGCAGTAAGTATTAACCAGTAACCAGCAGTAACCAGTAAGCAGCAGTAAGTATTAACCAGTAAGCAGCAGTAAGCAGCAGTAAGTATTAACCAGTAAGCAGCAGTAAGCAGCAGTAACCAGTAAGCAGCAGTAAGTATTAACCAGTAACCAGCAGTAAGCAGTAGTAAGCAGCAGTAACCAGTAAGCAGCAGTAAGCAGTAAGCAGCAGTAACCAGTAACCAGCAGTAAATAGTAACCAGCAGTAAATAGTAAGCAGCAGTAACCAGTAACCAGCAGTAAATAGTAAGCAGCAGTAAATAGTAAGCAGCAGTAAATAGTAAGCAGCAGTAAATAGTAACCAGCAGTAAATAGTAAGCAGCAGTAAATAGTAACCAGCAGTAAATAGTAAGCAGCAGTAAATAGTAACCAGCAGTAAATAGTAAGCAGCAGTAAATAGTAACCAGCAGTAAATAGTAACCAGCAGTAACCAGCAGTAAATAGTAACCAGCAGTAAATAGTAACCAGCAGTAACCAGCAGTAAATAGTAACCAGCAGTAAATAGTAAGCAGCAGTAAGTATTAACCAGTAAGCAGCAGTAAGCAGCAGTAAATAGTAACCAGCAGTAAATAGTAAGCAGCAGTAAGTATTAACCAGTAAGCAGCAGTAAGCAGCAGTAAATAGTAACGAGCAGTAAATAGTAACCAGCAGTAACCAGCAGTAAATAGTAACCAGCAGTAAATAGTAACCAGCAGTAACCAGCAGTAAATAGTAAGCAGCAGTAAATAGTAACCAGCAGTAAATAGTAACCAGCAGTAACCAGCAGTAAATAGTAACCAGCAGTAAATAGTAAGCAGCAGTAAGTATTAACCAGTAAGCAGCAGTAAGCAGCAGTAAATAGTAACCAGCAGTAAATAGTAACCAGCAGTAAATGGTAAGCAGCAGTAAGTATTAACCAGTAACCAGCTGTAAGCAGCAGTAAGTAGTAAGCAGCATTAAGTAGTAAGCAGCAGTAAGTAGTAAGCAGCAGTAACCAGTAAGCAGCAGTAAGTATTAACCAGTAACCAGCAGTAAGCAGCAGTAAGTAGTAAACAGCAGTAAGTAGTAACCCACAGTAACCAGTAAGCAGCAGTAACCAGCAGTAACCAGTAAGCAGCAGTAAGTATTAACCAGTAAGCAGCAGTAACCAGCAGTAACCAGTAAGCAGCAGTAAGTATTAACCAGTAACCAGCAGTAAGCAGCAGTAAGTAGTAAACAGCAGTAAGTAGTAACCCACAGTAACCAGTAAGCAGCAGTAACCAGCAGTAACCAGTAAGCAGCAGTAAGTATTAACCAGTAAGCAGCAGTAAGCAGCAGTAACCAGTAAGCAGCAGTAAGTATTAACCAGTAAGCAGCAGTAACCAGTAAGCAGCAGTAACCAGCAGTAACCAGTAACCAGCAGTAACCAGTAAGCAGCAGTAAGTATTAACCAGTAAGCAGCAGTAACCAGTAAGCAGCAGTAAGTATTAACCAGTAAGCAGCAGTAAGTATTAACCAGTAAGCAGCAGTAACCAGTAAGCAGCAGTAAGTATTAACCAGTAAGCAGCAGTAAGTATTAACCAGTAAGCAGCAGTAACCAGTAAGCAGCAGTAAGTATTAACCAGTAAGCAGCAGTAAGTATTAACCAGTAAGCAGCAGTAACCAGTAAGCAGCAGTAAGTATTAACCAGTAACCAGCAGTAACCAGTAAGCAGCAGTAAGTATTAACCAGTAAGCAGCAGTAAGCAGCAGTAAGTATTAACCAGTAAGCAGCAGTAAGCAGCAGTAACCAGTAAGCAGCAGTAAGTATTAACCAGTAACCAGCAGTAAGCAGTAGTAAGCAGCAGTAACCAGTAAGCAGCAGTAAGCAGTAAGCAGCAGTAACCAGTAACCAGCAGTAAATAGTAACCAGCAGTAAATAGTAAGCAGCAGTAACCAGTAACCAGCAGTAAATAGTAAGCAGCAGTAAATAGTACCCAGCAGTAAATAGTAAGCAGCAGTAAATAGTAACCAGCAGTAAATAGTAAGCAGCAGTAAATAGTAACCAGCAGTAAATAGTAAGCAGCAGTAAATAGTAACCAGCAGTAAATAGTAACCAGCAGTAACCAGCAGTAAATAGTAACCAGCAGTAAATAGTAACCAGCAGTAACCAGCAGTAAATAGTAACCAGCAGTAAATAGTAACCAGCAGTAACCAGCAGTAAATAGTAACCAGCAGTAAATAGTAACCAGCAGTAACCAGCAGTAAATAGTAACCAGCAGTAAATAGTAAGCAGCAGTAAGTATTAACCAGTAAGCAGCAGTAAGCAGCAGTAAATAGTAACCAGCAGTAAATAGTAAGCAGCAGTAAGTATTAACCAGTAAGCAGCAGTAAGCAGCAGTAAATAGTAACCAGCAGTAAATAGTAACCAGCAGTAACCAGCAGTAAATAGTAACCAGCAGTAAATAGTAACCAGCAGTAACCAGCAGTAAATAGTAAGCAGCAGTAAATAGTAACCAGCAGTAAATAGTAACCAGCAGTAACCAGCAGTAAATAGTAACCAGCAGTAAATAGTAAGCAGCAGTAAGTATTAACCAGTAAGCAGCAGTAAATGGTAAGCAGCAGTAAGTATTAACCAGTAAGCAGCAGTAAGCAGCAGTAAATAGTAACCAGCAGTAAATAGTAACCAGCAGTAACCAGCAATAGTAACCAGCAGTAAATAGTAACCAGCAGTAAATAGTAACCAGCAGTAAGTATTAACCAGTAACCAGCAGTAAATAGTAACCAGCAGTAAATAGTAACCAGCAGTAAATAGTAACCAGCAGTAAGTATTAACCAGTAACCAGCAGTAAATAGTAACCAGCAGTAAGTATTAACCAGTAAGCAGCAGTATTAACCAGTAAGCAGCAGTAAGTATTAACCAGTAACCAGCAGTAACCAGCAGTAAGTATTAACCAGTAAGCAGCAGTAGCAGACTGCTGGCGCTGGTCCGGTACGACTGGCCCGGTACGGCTGGTAAGGTGTGTACTGGACGTGTTTGCTCCGTCAACTTTGCCGTGATAAATGAAGCTAAAAAAAGCCACAGTTGTGGAGCGCGTGTGAGGTGTGACAATTAAACCAGTGTTCCCACGAGACACCTGCGTTTGTTTCCGTTGGTGATCGACCTCCATTAGTCAGAGGTCAACTGGGAAGCAGGAATTTACCCGTAATTCCCAGACCGGAGAGAGCGAGAGGGAATGCGAGTGGAGGTGTGTTTATGTGAACCGCCTGCCTGTGATGTCTTTTTATGGCACATGCCGGTGCACATATGCCTGCTATATAGTGCACGCCTCTGCACGCACACGCCACTCTCTTCCGTGTGTGTGTGTGTGCGTGCATGCATGTGTATTTAAATGTGTGTGTGTATTTAAATGTGTGCGCGTTAGCGTGGCCGTTGGCTTGTTTTCTTTTCCGCGCGGTGTGACGTGCGGTTCACTGATAGCGTTCACGGGGCTAACAGGCCCAGGTGCATGACTATCTCTCTCCGGCCTCCCCGGGGAGTGTGTTTCAAAAGTAAATGTGTGTGTGTGTGTGTGTGTGTTTGGAGGCAGGTGGGGGTTGTTTGACCCCTCTTATCTACACCTACCCAGTGTGTTTGTTTTCACAGCCTCTGTCCCTGACGTCACATGACCATGGGCGGTATCTTTCATGTAAACCGAGCGTCACCCGTCGCCCCACCCTTCTCTCCATCACGGCGGGTTACTGACGGTCCGCCCACCGCCTGCAACTGAAAATAAACACATCCGTTGTTAAAAACGCCGTGGAACCAATTTCTCATTGATTCCACAGAGCAGAGAGCCGGCTGTGTGAGCCGGGCGTGAGCCCGTCCATCTTTAAACTGATGTGTAAGTCAGAGCCATGGCACAATCTGTTATTTCTTTATTTTTTTTGGGGGGTGGAGGGTGGTTCTCCATGGCCTGGCAGCCTGTCCAGGGTGTCTCCCCACCTGCCGACCAATGACTGCTGGGATAGGCTCCAGCATCCCCGCCACCCTGAGAGCAGGATAAGTGGTTCTGATAATGGATGGATGGATGGATTTTTTTCTCCCTAGTTGTATCAGGCCAATTACCCCACTCTTCCGAGCCGTCCCGGTCTCTGCTCCACCCCCTCTGCCGATCCGGGGAGGGCTGCAGACTACCACATGCCTCCTCCCATACATGTGGCATCACCAGCCGCTTCTTTTCACCTGACAGTGAGGAGTTTCACCGGGGGGACGTAGCTCATGGGGAGGATCACGCTATTCCCCCCAGTTCCCCCTTAACCCTGAACAGGTGCCCTGACCGACCAGAGGAGGTGCTAGTGCAGCGACCAGGACACATACCCACATCTGGCTTCCCACCCACAGACATGGTCAATTGTGTCTGTAGGGACGCCCGACCACAGGGATTCAAACCGGCGATCCCTGTGTTGGTAGGCAACGGGATAGACCGCCACGCCACCCGGATGCCCCACAATCTTTTATTTCAAATAGTGGCATTAGGCGCTGATGCGTCGTCGTGCTGCAGTCTTGTTGTGCAGCTATTCAGGTGTTGCTTCTTCCTCTTCCTCTTCTTCTTCTTCTTCTTCTTCTTCTTTTGGCTTGTTCCCTATTGCTTAATTCAGCTGTATTTTTTACACACATCAGTGACCAGCTCTCTGTGAGTGTTCTTGATTTAAAAAAAATTTTTTTTTCTCAGAAACGAGTCTTAAGATGCAGCTGAAGATGCAGCGGTTGTTCCCTCAGGTTTTAGCCGCAGAACGCTAGCGTAGCACTCTGCAGATGGTTTATAACCACATGGAGGACTGAATGAGCGTGATGCCGGCGCTGGGAAATCTCTGTTTGTTATGACAAGCCAGGCGCTTATTTATCTCCGGCGTGCACGGCTGGAGGCTGGACTCAGGCGCTGTGCCACAAGCCGCTTGGAGCACGAGTGCCTTTAGCAGACAAGGGTTTGGATGATAGGATGGCGTTTTCAGACACCGCTGCTCAGGGGAGAGAGAGAGAGCACGGTCTTACTTTCAAACTAGATGTTACGAAATTGAGATAATCGTAGGTACACTGATGATTTTTGACAGATCTTCTTTAACATTGCACACAGCGAGATACCTTCTTCTTCTTCTTCTTCTTCTTCTTCTTCTTCTTCTTCTTCTTCAGTGAGATACCTATCACTCCATAATTGATTACTTCCATGTATACTGGATATTTCTAATATTATCTCTGGTGTCCAGATACTTTTTGGAAACAGTTTAAAGTACTGGCCATTCATTACACGGAAATAGCCTACTAACATATGAGTAAAATAGATTTAATTTAACAAATACCTGTTAATTGCTGAGTCTATAAAATAGGGCATTTTCTATGTCTCTATTCAATTTGTGTCCCAGGGGTAAATGGCGATGCTCTGATAAACTGGAATATGAGGTGAATATTGAACGAGTAACATGACCGTAGTAATGATAGAACCACATTCAGTATGTAGATTATATTTAATATCACAATATAATGACATGGAAACAAACTAGCGATGTGGAAAAGACCCTGTTTACTCATCTATTACCCGGGTATTACCACTCATCATAGCTCAGTTAGATCTATTTCACACTCTTTTATCTTACAATATTGTGTTTTTGAGTTTGTGTTTTGCTATTGAGCGTCTCACCGTAACGAATCCTCCCTTACTTGGCTGTCAGTAAAACTTGAAGTTGAGCTCACAGGGAGCAAGTTGCATCTCCTTTTTCCTGCCCTCCAGCCATCATCCCTCCTCCTCCTCGTCCTCCTTCTACTCCTCCGCCTCCTCCTCCTCTGTAGGAATGCTCTCCCTCGCTCCGCCACCAGATATTTTGTAGTGGTTTTGGCGGCCACCTTAAGTAGAGAGACTTTGCTGAACTGCACATACAGGAATAGTCGTTGGAACTGTAAATTCAGGCCCTGTCAGGTCTTTTTCGTCTGTCAGCCAAAATAAGACCTAGTGGCCATATTTTTTTTTTTTTTCGTGTTTTCTGTAAACCACCTCCTGTTTTCACAAGAGGTGAAGATTCGTGGTTGTCAGCTGTACGTGCTGACGGTGTCGCGACATAATCGAAGAACAGCAATGTGGTGTCTGGGATGCCCCACAACACCCCGATGAAAAGTCTAGTTTGTCAGAATTTATTGTATTTTCCTGCCTAGTCTGATATCCCCTATGAGTTGTTCCTTCACGTTGACCAATAGGATGACAGCGTGCTCTCTGGTGCACATATGTCAGGGGTGTTAAACTCCAGAGCTCGAGGGCCGCAGTGTCTGCAGGTATTTGTTGCAACCGTGCACTACATCACCTGATTAAACTAGTTCCTTTCCCTCCTTGATCCAGGAGGTGAGCTAATTAGTTAAATCAGGTGGTGTAGTGCACGGTTGCAACAAATACCTGCAGACACTGCGGCCCTCAAGGCCTGGAGTTTGACACCCCTGACATACACTCACCGGCCACTTTATTAGGTACACCTTGCTAGTACCGGGTTGGACCCCCTTTTGCCTTCAGAACTGCCTTAATCCTTCGTGGCATAGATTCAACAAGGTACTGGAAACATTCCTCAGAGAGTTTGGTCCATAATGACATGATAGCATCACGCAGTTGCTGCAGATTTGTCGGCTGCACATCCATGATGCGAATCTCCCGGTCCACCGCATCCCAAAGGTGCTCTATTGGATTGAGATCTGGTGACTGTGGAGGCCATTTGAGTACAGTGAACTCATTGTCATGTTCAAGAAACCAGTCTGAGATGATTCGAGCTTTATGACATGGTGCGTTATCCTGCTGGAAGTAGCCATCAGAAGATGGGAACACTGTGGTCATAAAGGGATGGACATGGTCAGCAACAATACTCAGGTAGGCTGTGGCGTTGACACGATGCTCAGTTGGTACTAAGGGGCCCAAACTGTGCCAAGAAAATATCCCCCACACCATTACACCACCACTACCAGCCTGAACCGTTGATACAAGGCAGGATGGATCCATGCTTTCATGTTGTTGACGCCAAATTCTGACCCTCCCACCCGAATGTCGCAGCAGAAATCGAGACTCATCAGACCAGGCAACGTTTTTCCAATCTTCTATTGTCCAATTTTGGTGAGCCTGTGCGAATTGTAGCCTCAGTTTCCTGTTCTTAGCTGACAGGGGTGGCACCCGGTGTGGTCTTCTGCTGCTGTAGCCCATCTGCCTCAAGGTTCGACGTGTTGTGCGTTCAGAGATGCTCTTCTGCATACCTCGGTTGTAATGAGTGGTTATTTGAGTTACTGTTGCCTTTCTATCAGCTCGAACCAGTCTGGCCATTCTCCTCTGACCTCTGGCATCAACAAGGCATTTTCGCCCACAGAACTGCCGCTCACTGGATATTTTCTCTTTTTCGGACCATTCTCTGTAAACCCTAGAGATGGTTGTGCGTGAAAATCCCAGTAGATCAGCAGTTTCTGAAATACTCAGACCAGCCCGTCTGGCACCAACAACCATGCCACGTTCAAAGTCACTTAAATCACCTTTCTTCCCCATTCTGATGCTCGGTTTGAACTGCAGCAGATCGTCCTGACCATGTCTACATGCCTAAATGCATTGAGTTGCTGCCATGTGATTGGCTGATTAGAAATTTGCGTTAACGAGCAGTTGGACAGGTGTGCCTAATAAAGTGGCCGGTGAGTGTATGTACACATGGCAACAAGAAAGAGGGATGCTGCTACTGCCGCTGTCAGGTGGAACGACGAAACCGAGGAACGTTTCGTTCAGCAGTGCCAACAGTACAACAATACCCCTGCAGGCCTTTTTGGCGTTTCCTAGAGGGAGGACCATGACAGGGTCAAAAAGAGGGATAGCGGAGACACTTCAGTACCCCAATGAGTAGCTGGTTAAGCTATGCTAGGTTAGCATTCCCCAATAGCACTAGCTGCAACAGCATCGTCGATCATTTTTTCTTTCTTTTCTTTTTTGTTTTGGAACACGACACCACCAGCATCACACATAGCTTTTCTGTAGCCACGATTAACAATTTATTGACCCTATGAACTCAGGCAAGATCGTGAAAGGCAGCATACGATGATTGGTCGGGGTCATACTTAGCGTTGCCAGTTTCCTGGCCAAGACACAGCAAGAATGTATGGCACTATGATCGCCTAATCTGACATGGTGACCGTTGGCGTTGCAAATTGTGGTTACTCACTCACTCGCGGACGACCTGAGAGGGACGTTTAGTAGGACACGCCCACAACTGATGTACGGACACACGGAGGGCAACAAACAGCGCTGTGGGTCTGGATGGTTTCATGCTTGTTAAGGTTCTTGGTTGGGCTTGAGTTCTATAGCTAGGCTACAGTATGTAGGCCTACATCATGCCATTATTTTTATTTGACACCTCTTAAAAACCTGTGTGTGCAATTACTTGGTTGGATAAATACAGTTTTGTTAAATTTAACTTGGTTGTGATTTCCCCCTCCTTGCATGCAAGTTTAAAATTCTTCCAATAGAAACCACTAATGAATATAAACAATACTGTTTTAAATTCAGATGTTGCATGGGCTACTAGAATCATTATACTGGTGTGATGTGTGCATCAAAGGGTTAAATCGGGTATGAAGTGCTTTAGAGGAGATTTCAAAATGTCAAGATATATATCGTGTATCGTGATATAGCCTAAAAATATCACGATATTATTTATAGGCCATATCGCGTAGCTCTAGGTGGCAGAGTTGGAGATGATAAGATTTTCATTGGGAGTGATGAAGGACAGGATTAGGAACAAGTATATTAGAGGGACAGCTCAGGTTGGACGGTTTGGAGACAAAGCAGGAGAGACAAGATTGAGATGGTTTGGACATGTGTGGAGGAGAGATGCTGGGTATACTGGGTGAAGGATGCTGAATATGGAGCTGCCAGGGAAGAGGAGAAGAGGAAGGCCAAAGAGGAGGTTTATGGATGTGGTGAGGGAGGACATGCAGGTGGCTGGATGCAGAGGACAGGAAGAGATGGAAACGGATGATCCACTGTGGCGCCCCCTAACGGGAGCAGCCGAGAGTAGTAGTAGCAGTAGTAGTAGTAGTAGTAGTAGTAGATCGCGTAGCCCTAGTCACTATTTAGTTACTTTGTCTAGCACCTCCCTGCACACTTTTACTACACATTGTATACAGTGATACTCTCCCAACACAACCTGTTAACAACTTTATTATTTAATATTACAAACGTGAGATATGAACCGGATTGCGTCTCCGTTCTTGCCTTGAATCTGTTGGGTGTTGGCAGATTTCAGTTTCCACTAATGTAGCATGAAGACTGTCAATCACCCAGCGAAGCGAATTTGACCAATGCCAGGATCGCAGTTTGGTCGACCTAAAATACGAACGGACCTTAGTGATGTAGCGAAAACAACCATCACTGATAGTGTATTTCATTTTGTCAACTTGTCATTAGTCCTCACGAAGAAGGAATTTAGTTGTATCGTTTCTAGGACGTTTTAGACAGTCATCGTCGTTTGCTTGAAAAATGGCTGTTTGACAAATATTTTCCGAATACTTTTCGTAGGCTAAATGAACACCACAACCTGAGCAGTTCGTTTCATATTTAGACCGAGTATGACTTCCTTCTTTATCCGACCTCATGAAAGAAAATGCGTTCCTCAGCTGTGTGACTTCTGATGTCTGGAAAATGTCCACCATGTTGGCAGACGAGGGCGGAGCTGTCGCAGGTCAGCGAACATGCTTGTTGTCAGCTTACGGCCTCCTTCCGATGGTTTTCGAGTCCATTTTTCCACCTCGTTCTCTCCCCCGTCCGGCACAAGAGTTCTTTTTGAAGGTGATATGAATACTGACCTGTTTGATCCTGCCGGGGAACCTGAGATCCGCTTCAGCGTACTGTCTTTGGAACGCCGTGCCACCACGACAGGCGCTTAACCACGCAGGTAGCAGAGAAACACGTTCCCCCACCACGCTGTTTCTGAACCAGTTAACGGCACAGAACAGAGGAAATGGGTGGTGGTGGTGGTGGTGGTGGTGGTGGTGGTGGCGGGTATAGAGGAGCCAGGGGTTGCTGGCCCAAAACCCCTTTGAGGTTTTACAGGTGTTGGTTTGGTCTCTCCCCTCGGGTCGGTACCTCGGGTCGGTACCGGACCACAGCTGGGTTTTCCAACCTGTTCCAGAAGGTCCAGGGAGGCTGGACCCCTGCCAGGCGTTCTGTGGTTGAGCCAGAAAGAGTTATTGGGTCGGACCTGGAGTCGTGCCATTCATTCACGCGGTATCCTGTTGTTCTGGACTTGTCATGATAAACCACAGGTACATGATGGAAAACACTTTACAGTAAATATGTTGTTTTGGGGAAATGTCCATTTCAGAGCAAGTCGATATCGGGGTCATCCAGAGCCTGTGAAGCTGGGAGAGGAAAATACAATGTGCACAACAACAACTGTGCACAACAACAGCAACAACAAAATAGCACTTTATTGGTCCCCGTGGCGAAATGTGGTCATTACAACAGGGGGTAAGAACAGGTACAGGAGCTTAAAGATAGATACTTAAAAACAAGCAGGAAACCATAATAAACAACATCAAACCCACGGCAACTAAGTACCATCATAAATTATACATGCAAACATATACGTGCCGTGTGCATGTGAAGTTGTGCAAAGTACTGATGTAGTGGCTGCAGACAGTCCAGTGTGCACAGGGTAAAATCCGTCACGACTTTCTGTCCATAAACCCTCATGCAAAAGCAAAAAGAGGACACCGATTCTCCAGAACGGTGGAGTTCACAGCGGCCGTCGTGGGCTGTTTTACTTTCCCTGCTTCGGCTTCCAGTTGCGCAGGCCTTTAGTGTGACACTAAGTTGGTGTAATTTCAAGATTTGTGGCGCGGTTGAATTTACGAGACAAGCGCTTTTGTTTTTTTAATGTTTACTTTGTCCTCCCTCCCTCCACTCCTCTGTCTTCTGTCTCTTTTACTGGACGTTTCCGTGTCAGAAGCTTCCGGTTTGCCGTGACGCGGCGGCGCGCTTCCCCGTCTCGCAACACGTCTCCTCGGCCGGCTAAAGCGAACCAGATGGAGGCTTTCCATATAAAACCTCCTCTGCCTTTTAAGTCCCGCACAAAGCTGGGAGCCGTTAAAAATAATAACGGTTACATGTCATATTGTGTCCACTTAATACACTCCAAATGTGGCCCGGTTCATCCCGCTCACACACACACACACACACACACACACACACACACACACACACACACCATCATCATCATCATCATCATCATCAGCTGGAATGAATAGATGAACACAAAATGAAAACAACACATTTTCGACATCTCTCTTCATCGTTTCATCCACCATCTTTGCTGCATCTGTCAGAATACAGCACAGATGCACATATATTTATATATATTCATCCTGAATCAGATATTTATATATATTTATATATATTCATCTTGAATCATATATTTATATATATTTTTATATATATTCATCCTGAATCAGTCCTGAACTCACACTTTTTATAGTCTTGGGGGGGGAAAAAATAAAACTGAATATTTCTAAAACATTCTTTTTAAGGTAAGGTGGGGGAGTTATCAGTTTCACTAATGTAATGAAGCAGCTGTTTTGATGTGTAATGATGAAGACTACTCTAGATACATATACATGTACATATATGCATACATATACACATACACATATACACATACATACATATACACATATACATATACACTTACATACATATACACACATACATGCATACATACATACATACACATACATACATACATATACACATATA
>JAJHIY020001046.1:10000-12500 GCA_022114975.2 Lampris megalopsis | reverse complement strand
ATAACCTGGGGTATTTAGTGGCTGACTGTTGATGCTTTCATAAGATTTGTACACACCAGAAGGTGTTGAGAAATGACCATCAGTGATGTGGATATGACGACCAAGTAGCTCATCATATCAAGGGTTGCAAAATGCTAACTAGCAAACAAGGCTAACAGTAACTCCTGGGCTGTTAGCATTTTGTGACCCTCAGTCAAATCATACTTTTCCAGCTGTGCAGTCATCTGACACAAGAAACGGAAAGATATGGACAGAACAGGAAGATAAAGACGTGTGGGAAGGTGGCAGTGCAAATTCACGTTTGCGGAGGCCTCACCCAGTACCGTCCTTGCAGTGTCTTTGTCCACATCTGCGTCCAAATTTGTCTTCGTTTGATGGCTGGGAGAGCTGGCGCTGGATCAGCTGGGAGAGCTTGGTCTGCTGCATCCTGTGGGCCCAGGGACCACGGCCCTGCCCGGAGCTGTGCCCGAGGAGGACACACCGCGGGCGGTCTGACAGGACGCAGAAGCGGGGTAGGCTAAGCTAACTGCTAGCCCATGCAGACCGCTGTTCTGATAACACCAAGGGCGGTCTGGGGGCGGCCTCGCCTGGCCTTGGCTGTGTTTTTAGTGTCATCGTGAGGAGTGCGGGGAGGCGTGTCGAGGTGTCTGGCTGAGAGAGCTGGTGTTGGATCGGCTGGGAGAGCTTGGTCTGTTGCGTCCGGTGGGCCCAAGGACCACGGCCCTGACCGGGGACGGGGGGGGGGGTGGTCTGACAGGACACGGAAGCGGGGCAGGCTAAGCTAACTGCTAGCCCATGCAGACCGCTGTACCGACAGTCATCCTGGCTGGTGTTGGTTCTCCTGAACAGTGATTTTTTTCCTTGTTTAGATATATTTGTTAGATATGTGTGTTAGTTTAGATATGTGTGTTCTTGTAGTTTTTGGATGTGTTTTGTCTTTGTGTTGCACTGCTGTGGGCGGGGGGGCAATGATGTGTCGTTTCATGTGCGCAAGTGCATGAAATGAAACCACAAAGTCTTCCTGATTCTGGTTCTGGTTCTGGTTCTGATTCTGGTTTGTCAGTGACAACACCCATGTTGTGCTATATGCTGTGTTGAAACACAAAGTAGTTGGTCACAAACAGAACCAAAGGCGAGAGAAGTGTGGCTTTTTAACACTGTGGGCCGTGGGGAGGACCGGCCTTTACCCCGCTACGGTGAAGCGGACGTGTGTCGGCCATGTTTGTAAAAAGCTGCGTTGCTGTCCAGCCACACGAGGCACCTTTGAATGCCTCGTGTGAACGGGTTCGGAGAAGAAGGTGCAGATAGGCATGGATCGTGTCACCGTTTCCCACGTCAGTCACTTTAAGGCAGATTACTCACCTCTGTTAGAATCACACACACACACACACACACACACACACCAAGCTGGGTCGTCCTCATGTACTTGTGTTAACACTGGAAGGTCCGTCGGAGGCGGACGCGACGCGGCAGTCTCCTCGTCCCCTGGGAGGGTTGGAGGCAGGCGGGAGTGGTCCGGCCTGCCCCGGCGTGTCAGTGTGGGTGAGGAATGGGTGGTATGGAGCGGGGTTATTAGCCTGTCTAATTGTGCTGCGCAGCCCCCGGCCTGTCGGAGGGAAAACAGACAACACGACGGATTTATGCCGTTTTCCTGCTCCTCTCATTCATTCCCTTCTCACGGATGTCTCGGAGCGCTGATGTCACTGGGATCAGCTCTGTGTGTGTGTGTGTGTGTGTGTGTGTGTGTGTGTGTGTTCATAGGCGAGCCTGTACGTGTGTTTGTGTGCACTGTGGGGATGTTTGTGTTCGTGTGTAAGCAGGAGTATGCATGTCTGTGCATGGGCCAGTGTGTGTGTTCAGGTGTGTATGTGTGTGTCTGCATGTATGCAAATGTACGTATGTATGTGCGAGAACCTGCGAGAGCACATGCATGTGTTTGTGCATGTGTGCATGTGTTAGCCTTCATGGTTTGTGTTGCACATGTGTGCGTATGTGGGTGTGTGTCTGCAGACGTGTGCCTCTCCATGAGCGGGTATGTATATGTGAGAGTTGTGCATATGTGTGTGTTTGTGTGTCACTGCATACTTGCTGATGCACATGCAGCCCCTGCGCCCTGTGTGCCTGTGTTGACTTGCTTGGCTCAGGTTGAACAAAGGGGATTCATGCATCCCACCTTGGGCACGGCTTGCAAGACTTGGGGTCAAATAGCGTTTCCAAACCTCTGCTGTCGGTTGTTCCAACCTGTCCCCGAGAGCCAGGCGGGAGGAGTCTGGGACCGCAGCAGTTCACATCCTGTGTGCCGAGTTGTCACTCACGGTGAAGTGAGCTGTATTTGTTGTGGTGTACGGCCCCGTGATACCCCGGTGGCTGTTCACGGTGTTAGCGTGCGTTAGCCTCGCCCGGCAGGTTTACCGAAACAAGCCGCGAGGAGACGCATCCTGGTCTCATCTCAGTGTTGGCAGGGCGACGCTGGTCTGGTAGGTTCTGGCATCTCTTTTGC
>JAJHIY020001046.1:0-2500 GCA_022114975.2 Lampris megalopsis | reverse complement strand
ACCCCCAGAAGCAGGAGACACACACACACACACACTACACACACACACACACACACACTAAACATATCATATCAAACCAACACAATACACACATAGCGATCACAGTACACAAAGACTGCACACCAAACACACACACACACACACACACACACGCAGGAGTGACAACACACTGCACCGACCAAACTACACACTTTTTTACAAGAAGTTACACATGTTAACACAAAGCTATAGACAACACACGTGAACACAGCAAGGTGTTTGTGTGGTTGCAGCACTACAGGTGGGGGTTTCCATCTCCGCCCATCTGGCAGGTGTGTGGAAGTGGACCGTTTGAACGTCGTTCAGGTTCCCTGTGATTGACAGTTCTGTGATTGACAGTTTTGCGATTGACAGGCTGTGATTGACAGTTCTGTGATTGACATGCTGTGATTGACAGGTCACCTGGACCTACGGAAACTGTCCTGAGGAGCTGAAGCACCGCCCGTCTGCTGCTCTGAGTGGCTAAAAACAAACGCCATGAGTAAATATTATCAGACGGTAGATGACAGACAGATGGTCAGACACACACACGCACTCACACACACACACACACACACACACTCACACACGCACACACACACTACCAGCATTTCTAAGTGCTTCTAGTATTTCAGCTCCACCTGAAATCCTCATTCATCTCTCTGTCTCGCTCATACTCTCTCTCATACTCTCCCTCATACTCTCTCTCTCTCATACTCTCTCTCTCTCTCTCTCTCTCTCTCTCTCTCTCATACTCTCTCTCATACTCTCTCTCTCATACTCGCTCTCTCTCATACTCTCTCTCTCTCTCTCTCTCTCTCTCTCTCTCTCATACTCTCCCTCATACTCTCTCTCTCATACTCTCACTCTCATACTCTCCCTCATACTCTCTCACTCTCATACTCTCTCTCTCTCTCTCTCTCTTATACTCTCTCTCTCATACTCGCTCTCTCTCATACTCTCTCTCTCATACTCTCTCACTCTCATACTCTCTCTCTAATACTCTCCCTCATACTCTCTCACTCTCATACTCTCTCACTCTCATACTCTCTCTCATACTCTCATACTCTCTCTCTCATACTCTCATACTCTCTCTCTCTAATAATCTCTCTCTCATACTCTCTCACTCTCATACTCTCCCTCATACTCTCTCACTCTCATACTCTCTCTCTCATACTCTCTCTCTCATACTCTCTCACTCTCATACTCTCTCTCTCTCTCATACTCTCCCTCATACTCTCTTTCTCTCATACTCTCTCACTCTCATACTCTCTCTCGTACTCTCTCACTCTCTCACTCTCATACTCTCTCTCATACTCTCTCTCTGTCTCTGTCTCTCTCTCTCTCTCTCTCTCTCTCTCTCTCTCTCTCTCTCTCTCTCTCTCTCTCTCTCTCCGTCTCTGCCCTACCCGCCTCTTTTCCAGTTCTTCCAGCTCTGTGTTGTTTTTCCGTTCTGTCTCCTGTCGCTGTGTCTGCAAGCGTTCCATTCCCAGAATTCCTATGTTAGTCCTTCCTTGGCCTCTCTCTCTCTGTCTCTCTCTCTCTGTCTCTCTCTGTCTGTCTGTCTATCTGCCTGTCTCTCTCTCTCTCTCTCTCCCTCTCTCTCTCTCTCTTTCTCTCTCTCTCTCTCTCTCTCTCTCTCTCTCGCACACACACACACTCTCTCCCCTTCCATCCTGTTACTGGTATTTTCCTTTGACCTTTTCCCTCTCTTTTTTTCCAAGACTTATTTTCCTCTCTCTCTCTCTCTCTCCCTCTTTCTCTCTCTCTCTCTCTCTCTCTCTCTCTCTCGCTACTGGTCTACCTTTCTTTCTGTCTCTCACTCCCCCTCTCTCTTTATTTGTGTCTCTTTCTTTCCCTCGCTTTCCTCTCACCTGCCCATCTCTCTTTTGTTGGGTCACACTTTCACCCTCTTTCTGTCTCATTAACTTTTGTCAGATCTCCTTCCATTCTTCCCTCCCTCTCTCACCCCTTTCTCTCTCTCTCTCTCTCTCTCTCTCTCTCTCTCTCTGTCTGTCCATCTCTCCGGTGTTTATAATGAGGAAGCTGCAGGGTTCCTTCACACACCTGCCACACTGACGTTTCTGCAGCTGTCACTGACAATTGACCTCCGTTCTTCTCCGAGGTCATCCTGCTCCCTTCTTCTCTTCTTTCCACTCCTCCTCCTCCTCTCTTTTCCTCTCTTCTTCTCTCTCCACAGTTCTGTCCTTCTTCCCCTCTTCACACAGCATGCTGATGTCTCCGTCCTCCTCATTTGTAAATGCTGTGTGTGTGTGTGTGTGTGTGTGTGTGTGTGTGTGTGTGTACTACAGAGGTTACTCCATGCCACAGGAGCAGGTGGGCTCGTGACTCCGAACAGTTGGTTTTGGTTTGGATCTTTACACTCCTCTGTTCTGATTTGGTTTTTTTGTTTCGGTCTCTTTTTTTGGGAGGGGGGATTTTTCTCCCTTTTTCTCCCCAGTTGTACCCGGCCAGTTACCCC
>JAJHIY020001047.1:52500-119504 GCA_022114975.2 Lampris megalopsis | reverse complement strand
GCAGGAGGTGCAGGGAGGGTCGTCTCGTTAGTTAAAGTGTAATGAAAAGACTTTCACAAGCCAGTTGGTCAACTGGAATCACAACGTTCACAATGTAACGTGCTTTAAAAAGAAAAATCATGCTGACAAAGGATGGAAAACAAACGGTTCTCCTTAATACAAATAATGAATGAATTAATACTAATATCATGATAAACAATTCATTTTTATCCGCCGTGTTTCTCTCATATTGGTCACCAGAGACCCGGGCTTTATCTTTCATGTTGCTGGTTAAAAGGAATGAGAGTGGAAGCGTACAGAGGCTAAAAAGGGCTGCCTCTGTTTGGTAATCTTTCTCTCTCTATCTTTTCATATGGCCAGACCTTCTCCTCCATCCTTTTCACCTCAAAAGAAAAAGGAAAAAAAAAAGTTTGTCAGTCCCCTGTTTCTTTTGTTGTGCTCTTTCTTCTCCGTGCTCTTTCTACTTTTATCCTAATCCCAGCCACGCATGAGCGGTCAGTTGTGTCCTGTTGTTTCACTGTTCTGCTAGTTCTCAATCAGTAGGGATCCGCCTTTGTTCCCTTTCTTTGCCAAACACAGAAAAGGTAAGGAGAGGGACGGGTAATGAAATCTCCTCTGTAGACTCAGGCCTTTGTATTCCTCATCAGGTTTTTTAACATATAGCGTGGACTGTAATTAAGGGGGATTGTTGCTGTGATGTAGCTCTCTGCTTCCTTTCCTGTTGGTCTTTGGAGAGTTAGGGGAAGCCTGCATCAAAGCACACGTCTGGAGTCCAGTGGACATGGAAACTGCGCCCGTTTTGATGTATGAGTTCAATAATAAAGATCCACAGACGCCAGGCCTCGTCGAAAACCAATACCTGACATGCCAAAAGGGTTCTTGGCACCAACAGACAGTGGTGCATTTGAAAATCTACCTGAAACCATAAACAGGATTATTAACCAGCTACTGCAGAGAGAGGGTTGTCTTGACAAACATCTCAGAGTAGGCTTTCATCCCTTGACAGTTTAGTTGGGGAAACATGGTAACAAAAATGGCTGACATTTTCTTTAACGCTTGAAAATGGCACTTTTCTAAAAAGATGTTTTTGTTACCCGCTCGCCGTGTAAAGACAGATTAACTCCAACTACACCCGTTGAAGGTTTTTCAGCTTTCATATTTGCATGTGGAGAGCACTGCAGATCTGCAGAACATGTGGGCCAGTGCACTGCTGTGGACTATTGCTGAGGTGATGGTTATTAGCGTGATCATGGCTCTGTGCTCTCCATCTGGGCACAGTGGGGACAGAGGCTAAGGCCCGTTCAAAGGGACAGTCATTGTTGTGGACTGATCTCTAATCTCTGTGGTTGTCGGCCCTAATTAAAAGTCCTGTGGGTGTGCGGGGTGCCCGGGCCTCTGCTCTGCAGGAAATTATGATCGCAAACGTCTTCCTGTCGAGTCCTGCACTTGGCACTACAAAGTGCTGCTGGCCGCCATTACCTGAATGGGCTGGAATCAGAGCAGACAGCCGCATCATCCCAGCTCTTAGTCTATCAGGGCCGTGCACAAGTGGCCATTGTTGACACCAAAGACAGGATTAAGGAGGGTCTTCAAGGGAATTGATTTTCATGTGAGAACAATGGTGGGGCGCGGAGAGCTGGGGCCTGGGTCTGAATCACACGGCCAGAGAGCTTTATGAAAAGGGGTGCGCCGCGAGCACTGAGATTAAAGCAATCAGGTTCTTTACCCCCACTCTCTTTGGATACCCCCTCCCCCTCCCTCCATCCTTGACAGTTCTGCACAGTCATTTTATCTCCAAATAATGAACATGGATGAGGACAGTGATGACAAGGTTAGAGGAGGAGAAAAAGGAGTTTATTTACTTTTGCACACATTTCCTTTTCCACTTTGGCCTAACAAAAGTTCAAGAGCCATTGACCGGCCGGAGGTATATGGGTCACTGTGTTGAACGTCTGAGCAGACTTTGGACACTCCGTCCAACACTCCTTGAGCGGGGCCAAAGGCTCATCTCTGTGTGTGGAGGGGAAAAGTGGGAGGCAGATGGGGGTTGGATGGGGTTTTGGAGGGGTCTGGGAAGGGAGGCGACACGGTCCTTTGGTGGGGGCCTGTGTTGGGGTGAACATGATGTGTCATTGAGAGGGGATCAGGGGTTGCAGATGAAAGGGACGGCCGCCTCGTCCTCTGTCTTTGGCCGCCTGTGTGCAGCTGTGGGCACCATTGTGAACGCACTCATTTGCATACGTTTGGCAGGGACCGCGGGCGGCGGCATTGGCCAAGGGGAGCGGCACTGTTTAAAATGGAGGCGAAAGGGCGGGCAAGTAAACACCCAGTGTATGCAGATACATACCCATACATTATCTGTGCTACTGCACACACAACAGCAGTGGCCAAGAGAGAGAGAAAGGCTTGTTATTCCAGTCACATCGTGTCAATACAAACACGAGCGAGATAGAGTGCAAGTAGCATTTCAGTGGTGATAAGGCCATGTCACCCTGATGTCATAATGAGAGAGTGAGGGACTGGAGGAGTGTGCTGTGTGGGGCTTTTGGCTGTCGGCGGAGGGGTGTGTCCTACTCTGACTAGAGACAGGTTTATTGGGCCTGATGAGAGCTAAGCTCCTGTGCCGAGCCACAATGGAGCCTGTGATCTCCCTTTGTGGCTCATTGGGAAGCGTTGGTGCGCTCGGCAGCCCCCGGTCTGTCATTAGACAGATTGTGAACAGGCTGCACAAGACCCAGCCAGGGCTGAAGGAGCCACCAGCCACTTCATTAGGAGCATTATGGAGAGCACTGAGGCTTTCTTCTCTCCGCCTGTGTCCAGAATTCACAGGTCTGTTTAATCACATAATTCTCCTCAAGTGCCCCGAGGAAGCGGCAGCACAGCAAGGGCCCTTTAGACTCATGACAACTTGGAGAGATTAATTATATTCATCTTTTGGAATATCTGCAGAATAAGAGGGAATTTGATATTGGCTCTTCTTTATTTTTTTTCTCTCTTGTCATTTTCCAAATGGCTCTTTGATGTCTTCCTATTTTTGTTGGGGGACGTCTGTCCTACCCTCTGCTGCGGGAGCTTTGATTTGCTCCAGCAGGGGTTAAGGGTTAGCATCCAGAGGTCCGGGGCCGGGGCGTCCTAACTTCTTTCTTGGAGAGGGACTGACCTCTGGACCTGAGGGGTGGTCAGAGACCTTCCTCACCTTCCTTTGATGCAAGCTCTTTCACAGCACTTAATTAGCCGGGGTAGCTAAACGTTTAGCTTGGGCGTGAAAGAGTCAGGGAAAGCATGTGTATCCAAGACACTGGCTTCTTCTTTTTTTCTTTTTTCTTTTTTTTTGTTGTTGCATGGTCTTTTGAAACAATGTGGAACTTGGACACAAACTTGTTTGGATAGGGCGGTGGGTCACTGCTGCAGCCTATTCATCAGTGTTTATTCACGAGGAAGGGTTTTGAGTTCTGAAAAGGCCGCTTTGGTGAGGGAGATACTCCTAAGTCCTTGACATTTCCCTGACTTCCCCATATCAATGACAAGCTTTTCCTCCTCTTCTCTTCCTTTGTTTTTCAGGTGGCATAACCATCAAAACATTTTGGAGATAGACATGAAACAGAACAATGACACGGTATCATAGACGTGAAACATCATTTACTTATGGTTGTAATAGTAAGAAGACCTAGTACTGACTGCACATTTTCAGCCGAGGAGATAATGTTACATATTACTCACATAATATTCGGATTGGCCACTCAACTTTGACATTGTATAATAGATGCTTCTACTCCAATTCAACAGCGCTAAAGTTTGCTCATCTGAATCATGTTTTTAGCTAGCCAACAACCCAGAGAAGCAGGATGATGCATCAGAAACCATTCAAAACTTTTATCAAAAGATTGATTTGTTTGAGCACATAAAAGTAGAAAGAGCACGTCTTAATTGCATCTCTGTCGATGGCATTTCTGTGAAATCCTACCTGATATATGGGCAATACCAAGTGATGGGATATGAGGGAGAGGCTAAGAGAGAGTAGTGGTGGTGGGGTGCAGAAAATATATTATATTGCCAGTTTTCCTACCAATGAGGATTATAAAGTTAATTAAAAAACAAACAAAAAAACAAAATCAAAACAAAACAATGAAAACTCCCACCGCAACATATTTAATGTTTCACAACAGCAAAACTTTTAGATGCACTCACTTGCAAACATTTTTGGACCCCCCCCCCCATCTATGTTGATGGTGCTACAGCTAAATGTGAGACTTAATGTCAGTTTCACAGTGAGTGAGTGAGTGAGTGAGAGAGTGAGTGATTGAATAACAAGCAAGGTTCATGAAGTGCTTCGCATTTAAAATCTCCTCTTGTCAGACAAATTTTGCAGGCAGCAAACCTCTTTTAGCCACAGCTACATATTATTCGCTGATCTCTGCTTCCTCTTCAGGAAGCGTTAATATCATTCTCTGAGAGCATTTGCTTTCATCAAGTATCTGGGGAGTGGCCAGGGCTTCTTACAGGATCCAATTTCCCCTTACTTCTCTTCAATCAACTCCTAAAAGCAGCTCCTATGAGCCAGACTGGTAGCCCCAGCTGTAACACGCTGGATTCATCACCCCTAGAATATCTGTTCTTTATTGGTGTGCTTTGGGGATAATAATTTCCCTGTGTCTCAGTAGGAAAGGGCAAATACAGCCTGTTGGTTTCATGTTAGAGTGGCAGTAAAAATCTGGAGCTGGCCAGACATCAGCTCTATTCCTGGCCCGGTGAGCTCAGGCCTGCAGTAACAAGGCAATATAAAGACTGAGCAGCAATAGCCTTGAATTGAGAGAGGTATTAGTTGCAATGAACCCATTTCTACTTGTCTCTGCAGTACCATGAAGCAATGTTGACTTGTTTATTTATTTTTCATTTCCAACCTGGTGACAGCCCTTGACCATTTGGCATAATAGCAACATCAAATTTCATTTTCGTGGCAGTCGTGCTTCATGCAGTGGGCGGAGTGAGGCAGCTTGGGTCTGGCTGATACTGAAGTGATATTGATCTGCTATTGAGTGCTCACAGCGCCCAGACAGTCCCCTTCCCAAGGGACCCAAACACTAAATCACTCTTTTATTTTGAGGTAACTTTTGCCATCTGTGAAATGGCAAAATCTTTCTAAAGCAGGTGTAAGGTCCAGAGAATAAGAAGGATCATTCCCTCTTTCTCTCTCTCTCTTTCTTTCTTTCTTTCTTCTTCCATCCCGTTCTCCTTCTTTTTAGCATCTCTCTCTCTCTCTCTCTCTCTCTCTCTCTCTCTCTCTCTCTCTCTCTCTCTCTCTCTCTCTCTCTCTCTCTCTCTCTCTCTCTCTCTCTCTCTCTCTCTCTCCCTCCCTCCCAGAAACATGTGTGGATTGTGTATCCCCTCACATACACTGGAATTGAGTTTCTACTACAACTACCAGCTATAAGATGCGTTCCCAAGTAGGAACCTTTTGTCTAACAAGCTTAAAAGGATTTTAGGAGATTTACACTCTGTCCGAGATTTAAACATCAAGGCTTAACCTATTTCTTTATGAATAAAGAGTTGCAGGGGTATTGCATGGCACTCACACTTTGACATAACGATTCAGTCATCCAATCATCTGCAGATATGTGGGGAGAAATGGAGCGACTTCAGGTCAAGTCAAGTTTATTTGTATAGCCCAAATTCACAAGGTAATCCTGAGGGGCTTTACAATCAATACAATATACAACAGTATACGACATACGGCACCCTCTATCGTTGGACCCTAAACCTGAATGAGGAAAAACTCTCATGCGGTGAGCTGCCAATTTATCTTGTGTGATCAAACATTGTGTATGTTCCTTGTGTGTTCCTGCCGTCTGCAAGAAGATAAGCTAAGTTTGCAGACAGACTGATTCAGCCATGAAGTAGAGATGCAATATCCTCCCAAAGTCCATGGTTTGCAAATACTTGCTCAATAATGATAGGAGGGGGGAATTTATGTAATCCAGACCTTTTGGCAAAGGTTTTTCTCTCAGGTCTTATTTTGTGTAGCTTAGTTGCATACCAGTGAGATTACAATGCAATGTTTGTGTGCAGCATTACCTTGCTCCATGCTTTCCATGTTAGCTGTTACTCTCATGTTATATGAAGGTTACCTCAATGAAATAACTGAATTATGAAACAGACGATGTTGATAATGAACTATTGACTCCAATAACTCTGGTACTCTAAACTATTTCCTCAAGTCAGAACATCTGTCTGCTCCAAAGATTGCTGAAGCGTTTTCTCCTTCCGTATGAGGCATTTTGTTTTATGTTTTGTGAGTGTGTGCCTTGTATTTCTGTTTGTGGTTTTGTAATGTATCTTTGCTTACAATCTGTTTGGTAGTCAAGGCAGGTTTCTGAGTACTGAGTACTGTTCTCAGGCTCGGCCACCTGCAGCTGGGGATCGATGAGCTCTCTGGGACCCCGGCCCCGTCCTCCTCCTCCCTCCTCTTTACCTCCAGTCCTCCATCCCATCCCTGCCCATATCGGCCACAGGGGGCTCCCTGTTTCTACCTCCCTCTGGCGCTGGTCGTCCTTGCCTCTGTGAAGGACCCTCACAGATAGATCAGTTGAAAGGGCACATACATGATGTGCGTGATTACATGCATGATATACATACATGTGCTCGTGGAATCCCAGAGTCGCACACATTCATACGCATCCACAAAAAAATGCACATATTTGCCAGTAATCCATCAGGAGGGCAAAGGTAGAAGTGGAAAGAACGTAAGAAGATTTTCATGGCTCCTTTATTTTATACCTCGGTGCCTTGGCATCCTCGTTATAAAACACAATCTCTGATGAGATCAAAACAAGTCCAGCGGGAAGATGCGTCAATTCACTAAATCCCATGGAGCGATAAAGTCCTTGCATCTCCTACTTTAAAACTGCCTTATTGACTAAATTTCTTGACAAGTGGAGCAATAACTGATGACAAGATGTTAGGCACCATTTCGGTTTAGTTGTTCATAAGGCAGTTTTCCAACCAGATGACCGAGGTTGCATCCCTGTACAATAATACCTGTCAGTAGCCTTGAGCAAGACACTCAAACCCCTGACTGTTTAAGGGCCCTCACCGATCCTGGGCCTCACCCAAGTGATAAGAGAATTCCCCCCTTGGGAAAACAAAATCCGAATGTATGAATAAATTCATAAAATATAACAAAATAAAATGCATTAACACACTACCTCTTGATCCATGTGATCTGAGATGCAGTTCACCAAACTATCTTGTACCAAAGTGCAGAGGGATATCTATCTATCCAATTTTTTTTCACGTTTTCCAGAGAGATGTCCAGGGATTTTTGCTTGATCTTTAATGGCCATTGTAATGATAAAAGTTACTAGGTCAAACCAAGGTCTGAGTGGGCTCATTGTTACACCTTGCCATGCTCTCCTGTCGAAGGTGTATGTAGTAAAACGCTGTCACAGGAAAACTCTTTACATTGGAGGCCGGCATTGGTGGGTGGGTGGGGGGATTCTTATTATCTTATTAGTGCTTATTAAGGACTTCCCATGATGACAATAAACATTGTGTACAACAGTGTTTACTATTTGATAGCCCCACTGGCCCACAGGTGTATTGTAATGGTGAGCAGTGAATGGCACATGCAGACCTGCATACCCATGGAGGGCCGGTTAAGCTGAGGGTTACCCACCTTGGCACCACTGTCCAAATCTCTTGTGAGCCTTAGGGCTCTGGGTACTTTCACTACACCAGTCATCTCTTTCTCCGCTCTCCTGCTCTCCCTCTTCGGTGATATATGGAACATATGGGAAATCATTGTGGGGTTATAAAGGGCTGTTGACTTCAGCAGACATGCAATAAATTATGCTGTTTGTGCAGGGGAGGAAAAACATGAGATCTTTAGGAACACTTAGGGCAGATTTCCTGTGCAGACTTCACCCTCCCCTGTGCTCGCTCTCTCTCTCTCTCTCTCTCTCTCTCTCTCTCTCTCTCTCTCTCTCTCTCCCTCTCTCTCTCTCTCTCTCTCTCTCTCTCTCTCTCTCTCTCTCTCTCTCTCTCTCTCTCTCTCTCTCTCACTCTCTCTCTATCCAGTGTTCTAGCTCCTCCCCTCTACCCTCCAACTTGTTCTCTCCCTCGCTCTCTCTCCCTCTCACCATTGTGTCACAGGCCACAGCACAATCTCATTCTGTTCTCCTAGTTGGTGGTAACACAGTGGGATATATCCACACAAATTACACACATAAAACTCATAAAGCCTGGAAAATATTTTAATAGTTTCCGCACCCCCTCAGCAGCAACGAGCTGCATGTGCAGAGCTGCTGAGCCCCAACCAACATTATTGGTGCAATTAAATGTGAAACACAAGAGAGGAACATGGGGGAGAGGGAGCCCAAAATGGCTGTAAACAAGGAAAATGACACTTGACAACTTGTAATTTATGGACGTCGTTCAAAGGCAAGAGACTCACTGTTTCTACACTTGCAGAGAATGAAGAATAAGGCGCGGGGATCCAGGCATTAGAGGAACTATTCACAGAATGTTAGTGCATCAAAGCCACACAGAGACAAAAAAAGGGAAAGAGAAAGATGTGACTTCAAAGTAGAAGCATGATGAGCAATGCACAGAAAGAGAGAAAGAGAGCAAGAGAGTAAGAAAGACATAGTGTGTGTGTGTGTGTGTGTGTGTGTGTGTGTGTGTGTGTGTGTGTGTGTGTGTGTGTGTGTGTGTGTGTGTGTGTGTGTGTGTGTGTGTGTGTTAGAGAGCGAGCGAGAGAGAGAGAGAGCATGAGAGAACTTTGCATGATAGGACCCAAAGCAAGTACAGAAGAGGGGCGGGCGGGCGGGGGGGTGAATACAGACATACTCTCCTCATCTCAAAGAATGCTAAATCACACACAGAGGCTGTCTGGGGAAGAGATGCCATTAAACAGAATAGAATAGGGCTTGAGCTCTCACACCCCAACCCCAGTTAGTGAGGCATCTGCAGCACCGTTTACTTGTTTACTCTTTTTCCAAAATGGGGACAAAACTGAAGGAAAATAGTCTCTGAGAATAAACACGTTCGGAAAAGCTAAATATATTATCATACTTAATGAAGGATTCCATTTTACCTGCCGACAGCAGCCGCCGCCGAAAAAGATAAACTAGACTATTTTCACTCATGTTTTCACTCTTTCCCCGTTTTCGCTGTTGAATTTATCTTAACTTGCCGAGAGTAAAAAACTGTGGTAAAAAAAAATTGGCAGTCCTAAACATCATGTGTTTGTTTTATACTCAAAAAAATATATATCATAAAATTCAAAGATAAACAGTATCAATATGCATCTCCATCTTTAAAAAGAATGGTAAAATTGTTTCAATCTGGAGGCTCTGTGACATTTCAAGCACTTTAGAAGATGTGATTTCCTTGTGAGTCAACATCTTTTTGGATGCTTTTTGTATCACTGGCATGTGTAGGCAAACAGCTAATCCATAAATATCCAAAACATAAATGAATCATGAACCATGGATAACTTTAAGGGTTACTGTTGGTCAGGACTTTCCTGGAAACAAATGATATGATGCATCGCGTTTTATGTCTTCATCATGGCGGCCAAATGGAGAGGAAAAAAAGCAGGCCAGGCCGGGGCTCGTTAGAAAAAGTGAAGTTTTTGTGGTGGCAAAGAAACAGATATGGCAGACCAAGCTAATGAAGACCTTTACCAAAAGCTAAAACTCAGCTTCAGCAGTGGTTTGTTTTTTTTTTGGGGGGGGGGGGTTTCAGCGTTGGAGAAAGTACTGACCCAGCAGCACTGGTAACTATTTCATTCTTTTATTTTGGATGGATCTTTGGGACTTGATTGGTCAAACCCCACTGTAATTACCACTATCACCATAGGTATCAAAAAATGGCAACCTGCAGGACTGTACCTTTAAATATGATAATATAATTGTCATAGCAGGAAATGGGTTGAATGACTAGATCCTAGCCCAGGGTAGCACAGTATAAGCTTAATCTTCCAGTAGTAATGTCTGTCAGCAGTGAACAGTATGAATGATGTTAATTTTGGAAAAACTGATATTTTTACCTTTAAGTGTGTATTTACCTCTACCAAATATTCATTATTTTGTGTCCATTGTATGTGTCAGTGGACCTAAGTGAGTAATGAATATGATCAGAATTTCTTCTTAAAGTATAGGGGAGATGAAATACCATTTGCCACATAACTAAAGGACTAATTCGCAGTGTAGATGTCCTATAATTCATAAAATGACAAGATGCTTGTCTAATCTACCCTGCGCCTCCAATTGCAAATCATTTACTCAGTCAGAGGGACGCTTTCGGCCAGCAAGGGAAAGAAGCCATTAAAATACTTCCATTAACTGGAAGAATAAATATCCCAGATGCAGCCTAAAGTGTCTTCATTTGGGCTCAAATGTGAGATATGCCGTTGCTATGGTGATATGGCAATGGCTGCAGCCCTCCTCCCAGCTGTTAGGAGGGTTTTGTATTTTTGTATGTGCATATTGTGTGTGTGCATGTGTGTGTGCACATGCACGTGTGTGCATGCGCACGTGTGTGTACACCTTTGCATGTGTGTGTGTGTGTGTGTGTGTGTGTGTGTTTGTGTGTTTACGTGTGTGTGTGTGTGGGGGGTGTGTGTGTGTGTGTGTGTGTGTGTGTGTGTGTGTGTGTGTGTGTTTGTGCGCATATTCGTGCACGCATGCATTGATGCCGCCTACGTGCTGTGTTCCTCCTTTCAGTCTTCAGAATAGTGTCTCTACTAATCCGTGAAAGTTGTGGTGCTCTGAACCAGTGGCCAAGCCATTTCCCACTGAACCAAGGCCCAGGGTCTGCGCTCTACTTTACACTTGATTGGTCCCTCCCGTGGCAGGACTCCCCTCCCCGCTGGGCGTGGGCCCGTCCCCCTCGCTGGGCCACTCAGCACTGCCTAATCGGCTTCTCCCCACCATAATTACCAGCGCTGAGACCAGGACTCACAACAGCATCACTAAAGACTGGCGAGCACAGCCAGGCCTTACGAGCCCTTTGCATCTCCCACACTTAGCCCAGGACCAGAAACAGGCCACAGCTCAGGCCTGACTCCACCAGGAAAGCACCTGTTCATGCCTAGGGTGCCCTGCAGCACTATGGACTTGGCTGCCGTTGCTCCTGGTGAAAGGAGGGAGGGGATTGGCAGCAGCGGCGTTATCCTCCTCCCCCTGCAGTGGAGGTGATGTGTTTATTTGGGCTGGGATGCTGCACTGAGAAGCAATGTGAGGCGGCTATCTCCTTGTTGTGCCATAGAGTACCAGAGAATCCACCCTGCAGAGACAGAGCCCTTTGATATGTGACCACTCCAAAAGCCACACATACAATGGAAGCAGTGAGTTGTGGAATTGGTCCAAGATGATGCTGTGTGGGCTAGGTGTTGACGGATTCGCTTTGTTCAAAACCAACCCTTCATTTGCTTTTCCCACCCATGTGTGTATCGGCGAGGCAAAACACAAAAAAATATTGTGTATTTCGCACATCGGTTCTCTTTTTGACTGGCAATGTCTGTAGAAAAATTTTCTTGATATCCACTTTTTGGTGCCATTTCAGACTATTGCACCATGGGTGTGAGCATATGGGACAGACCAGGTGAAAAGCAATGCCCTGGCAAGGAGTCCAAAGACTGTTAAGAGTACGAGAACACACATTGAAAAGCACTGGGTGTGCTGGCACAAACAGTACCCCAGAATGTGGATCAGACAGACACCCAGCACTCGTTAGCTTATTACTCTCTTATTAGGAACATTTTTGCCTTGCATGGCTTGGCAGAATCCCGCTAGCCACTCTCTTCACATGGCCCAGGCTCTGTCAGAACTGATCAAAAGACATTTCCTCACATCTCCAGACGCCAGGGAAAAAAGGAGAAGAAAAGAGGAGAGAGAAGAAAAGAGCCAGAAGGGGGCATACTGCTCTCTCTCTTTACTCTGGTCTTTTGGTGAATAAGGACTTTTCACAGTGCCCTCTCCTTTTCTTCCTTATTCTACCCATTCTAACATTAGCAAAAAAAAAGAAAGAAAAAAACACACACAGACACACACACACACACACCCCAAAAATCATAAACAGCAAATTGAAAAATATGTTGATGAAAATTTCCCATCACAAAATGCCAAATTGTTTTTGCCGCATCATCAATGGTTCCCCTCATGTGAAGAATGGGCTATGAAGAATTATGACCATTTCAGGGGGGTGAAAGAGGTCTCCACAAATCTGACTGGCTTCCAGGCAGCTGAGACCCCCTCGAAGTGGCAATGAAAAGTGTAACTTTAGCCTCCCAGCTGTATGTCTCAATCCATAATCCTTCCCAAAAAACCTCACCATAGAGCCGCCTACCACTCCCATGGTGCTCCCAGTCTGTCCCAAACAGGGCCTGCACTGATTTATGTGGCGGTCCAGTATCAAACTCAACCTGAAAAGGATTTTTTTCTCTTATATTTACCGGGGTGGTCAGGGTAGCTCTCTGGAAACAGAAAGCACAGCCTTCTGTCCTCGCTCCCAAACAGTGTTCTTACCCTGTGGTTTGGACATTTTGGATTGTAGCAGAATCAGACAAGGCTCCAGAAGTTTGCACAGATAGCAGCAGTGCAGAGGTGATTGACTCTTTTTGAGTGTGTTTGCATGGAGCTCTCTGGGACAATATACAGGATCTGAACAAGGACCTGGTAAGTACATGGAACGAGTTCTAGGCCGGTGGGCCGGCCTGTGAAATGTAAGTGTAGAGTAGATAAATATATATATATATATATATACACATACATATATACACACACACACACACACACACACACACACACACACATATATATATATATATATATATATATATATGAGTTCATGTTGCTTCTTGTGCTGCAGACCAAGTTGCATTGATATGGAGACTGGTCTTTTGATGCTCCACATAAAGTATGTGATTATGAACCTTTCTTTCCATTCAAATACATTGTCCAGATACAGGATACAGAAGCAGAATCAGAAGAGTGTTGCTGGTTGCTCAATCCATCAGCCTGCATGAAACCCTGGATTAAAAATGCATTGATTCGGTGAAATATTCTGTCAAAGTTGGGAGGGAAGATGCTAATTGGTGGACCTATAACTAATTGATCATGTATATGCAAATTACAAATTTTCAAAGAGTTCAAAAGCCATATGGGAGAGAACGCTTCCAGCATGTCTGTCCATCACAGCTTTCTCTTTTTGGTACAGCTGACATGGCACAGGTTAAAGACAGGAGTAAAAAGTATTTTATCACTCATTTTGCTGTTTACCTGTACAGCCTAACTAAGGAGCCAATAAGAGATAGGAGTTTAGAATCACTGACCGACTGTTGGTAGAGGAGCTGCTGTGGATGGCTGTGTTTCATTCTGCTCCAGTCTCGTCCACTCCCCAGTGGATCTCCAGTAAGGAAAATAAGCCAAGGTGACTTTCGTTATGGACAGCTTGGTGTATCCATCCTGTGGATGGGTCTCTATATTGTGTGACAGTGGGGCAGTGGGTGGTTGACTCGGGCACCGAGGAGGGGGATCTGCTCATCCAATTGTGTGTGTGTGTGTGTGTGTGTGTGTGTGTGTGTGTGTGTGTGTGTGTGTGTGTGTGTGTGTGTGTGTGTGTGTGTGTGTGTGTGTGTGTGTATGACCAAACACATGTGTTAGCATGTGTGACCGTCATGTTGCAAATACTAAATGCAGCGTTTGACATTCAAAGCAGGAAATGAGAGCATTACTGCAAGGAACATGCACAGTGTATGCCTGATACAATTCATATCTCTTTTACTGCATATCTTGGCTAAATGCTTAAATTAAGAGATGAAAATCATTGAAGTAAATGCACACCTTCGCCTGTAGGAATACAGCGAAAACAAGATAAGCGGAATTAGGCATGACCCTAGAAAGACATTTGAACTAACGCGGATGCAGACAAAATGGCCGCTGTTGCTAAGCTAACAGGGAAGGGAGAAGATGGAGCTGATGCTTACTGAATGCTTCGTGCAAGCATTACAGCAATAATAAGATATTTCACTGTATTGTATGATAAAAGCCAGAATTTTATGTTTGGTCCAGGTTGTTTAATCAGCAGAAGTGCAGCCAAATGTTTTTATTTTTTTTATTTTTTTGAATTGATCCGCAAGTTGTGTAATACATTTGGCGGGCAATTTAACCTTAACAAGCACCAATAACACATATTGTGTTTTTTTACACTGTTTTCAATACTTTTTTTTTTCAGCCACGGTGTCAAGAAAAACTCATAATTTGAACAATTTAGAGTAAAAGTACAAGTGAGGACGCAACGGTATCACAATGACAGGCTATGTAAATATTTCCAGCTGAAAGTGTGAGATGTGAGATGAGTCAAAATATGACAGCTTCGTATGAATGTCTCTTTGAGCCTTTGTAGTTGCAAGTCCTCATAGTATGACACAAGGAAAGCCTCCAAATTCTTTAGGCCCCCCTTTATATTCTCTCCCTTTGCATTAGGTTAACTTTGGGAAATCATGTGAGACAGTTTTGACAATGAAAGGGCGAGCTAGGTAACTTTCTCAACCGCTGTTAGCATTGGAGTGGTGGATTATGGAGGCTAACACACTGGGAGGACATACAGTATGGTCTGCAATGTCTGCAAGAGAAAGAAAGAAGGAAAGAAAACACCTGACTGATATTTTTCCCATAAAAGTTTCGAGACATACACATAATCTAGCGGTATACATGTTTAACTGTATTTTAATCAGTTTTTGAGCATTAAAAGGTGTTTTTAATTCTACAAGACAATACCTACAAAGAGTCAGGAAACTAAGAAAAGATGATCAATTGCAACGAGTCGGACCAGTGTCTAAACTCATCCAGGGTTCAATAATGCTGCAGTCAGGTAATAATGGGTAATCACAATACAAATGTCTGGTGGAAAAAGGAAGATTAATAAGCATGGGAGGGACTCTGCTAATGGCTAAATGACCTCATGCATAGCTACACGTATACAAATGACAGATGGTGCTCCTTCTTTCCACTAACTTTCACTGGGGAACATCTGATTTGCTGTACAGTTTGTGATCAAACCCCATTGAGCCTCCTATATCGGGGCACATTATCAGATTATGACGATGGCCGTCCATTCGTGAGCGCACGTCCCTTGAAGAAATGAAAGGCTCTGCGGAATTGAAAGAATCCTGCGCCAATTAGATCCTAACTTGAAACAGATAGCTGATGAATTTCCCAGTCTTTTGATGTACCACATAAAGTTTTACAAACGTTAAAAAAAACACACACACAATTGAAAAGAATTAAAAGAAAACTTACAAACAGATGGCCTCCTCTACAAACAGCCAAACTAACAGGGAGTAGGAATAATTGCTTTTCCATTTGTTTTTTGTTTTTTGTTTTTTTGCTTTTTTGTTTTTGTTTTTTTTGTTTGTTTTTTTTTGTCTGATGAGCTGTAAAACTTTCCAACACTTCTCATACAACTTTCACTGTTTTTCATCTACTTTTCTAATTTGACAGGAAAGAATCCTGTGGGGATTTTTTTCTGGAAGCAAGAGGTTGGTGTCAAAGGTCAAAATCATGTCCATGTATGCAAAAATAAATGTCTGACTGACAAACGATTAAAGCCACCATAGATATTATTTTTGCCAGTAAGCTTCTATGGATATTGTTTATCAAAGCAAGTATAAAGCTATCGTCTCTTTTAATTTAGCGCTAATAAATTAGTCACACGATTTTTGTAAAATAAAGAACACACGCTGCTTACAATTTAACAAATATCAGTGATTAATACTGCAGTATTTTTAATTCGTCATTGGTTAGAATCAGCAATATAACTTTTTGTTATTTATTTAATTTTTTTACCCATTTTCTTAACCTCAGCCTCCACCTTAAGGTAAACCTGTAGTTTAGGTTTAACTTAAGGTGCTGTGCAACACTAAATAAGGAAAATGGAAATGTGAGCGCTAGTTATTTCGTAAACAAAAATTCAGCATTGAATACACAACACCGTACCGAACACAAAAATTATTTTTCTGCTTATTTAATATTTGTCTTTTTAGAAATATGAAATCAATGCTTCCAAATATACACTAAGCTGTGCAGTGTATAAGGGCACGGTAATATTGGTGAAAACATTTCTTCAGCGCCTTCAGCTTAACATGACGTTAGCTAAAGCGTGTAGCGTACTGCATGCAGGAGACAGGGTTTTATTATAGCTTGAAATGTTGATATACTATGTATAATGAATACATTTGATTATTTTGAATAGCAACAGAACACAGTTGTTTTGTTTGTTTGGGGTGGTTTTTGGAGTAGGGAGGAGAAATGTCAGTTATGATGATCATGTAGATCATAAACAATAATATGATGCATTGTATGCAGATAATGATGAGAATGAATATGGAAGCAGTATATTACAGGACTTTTATGGCAACGAGTGCACATCACACAGAGGCTGCTCTTGTAGATAACTTTTTCTTTTTTCAGCTTATTGATTTTCATCCAAAGGAAATCAGACTTAAGTGTACATATACATGAACGGAGCCAGAAACAAATCTAGTGTACGTACCAGAGCCTTAGCAATGACAGGAAAACATGAGGAAAAGCTTTTTGGGGAGCTTCTTCAAAGACACTCCAATTTCACACTGTCAAATTACAGTAGTAGCCTTGTATTTTAGCTCCATGAGTGATAGATACCCCTGTTAGACACTACGAATGCTCTTCAGGCTCCTTTGCTCTTAACGACAAACGTGACATGTTGCTGAGTGATATAATCCCACATATATGTCATTTGAGGATTATACTCACTAAAATTATGCTGTGTTTGTTGTTGTTGAGTGTTTTTTTTTAGTCAGAGTCAAATGATGATGACTAATTGCAAAGCAAAATATCTTTTGTCTGCTTTATTGTATATGTATTGCATGTTATATTGATGCACATATTTTATATGCATACATTTATATACAATTTTCTTCTTATTTTTAAAAATGTATACTTGTATTGCGGTAATCGTCGTCACTTTCGGGACACTAAACACACCTAAAATTAGTGAAGAATGTTAATTGATATGTCAGTTTCATGCAGCACATCATGCTTTGGTTAGTACTTACCTGTCCTTTTTAATATTTTAACAACCCCTTTTGAACACTCCCAATCAAATGTAACTCAGAGGACTTAGTACAAGCAGTCATATTTCTGGGTGGACTGGAATTGTTTCTACATGTCAAGCGCTCTTTTGAGCAGTGGTGTATGTTTTTGGCGTATGATTTCATCCAAGCCATGTTGAGCCATCACTACACTTCACAACATTTCTTCGATGTAGGTTTTACCATTGATAAGCTGTTGTTTGGGGTCTGTTACCCATAATGGGGTAAGCTATTTGCTAAGGTCACACGAGTGAAACGTAACCTGTGTGCATGTTGCTACATGACTTAATGCACATTCGAGTGGCTCCGCATTGTAAATGTGAAGGTGCGGGTGCAAATGACCAAGGTAGGGTGATTTAAAAACCCGAAGCTTAGGTTCCTTTTTCACCAGCACACAACTGGCGATCTGACTTCGGTACAGACGGCAGTCCTGACATTTGTATTACAAGGCAAACTGCAACATTATGCCTGATCATGTGGAATAAAACTAGAGAAGATATGCAACATCTGTGTGGGGGTATGAACAGTGAGGAGGCGATATTAATATCAACCTTAGTATATTTAGACGGACTTTTGTTTAAGGATGACAAACAACCCCTGCATAATTTCATTATTTATTTTGCATTGCTTTTTTCGCTGCTGCCATTTTGATTTGGTCAATACTACCGCTGGGTAGGGCCTACAGTTTTCTCTTCAGAAAAGGGGTCACCATTATATAATCAGGAAGTGGACTGCCAATGTCCTGCAGCTTGTTTATGGTGACATATCACTACTTGGTCAGCAGGGTCCTGCCAGTGTGCATCTTTATTAGTTTCCATTCACAGCTGGCATGGGCACCTTATAAGCAGCAGTGACAGCCCCCACCCCTTCTCTGTGCCCCCCACCTCATACTGGGCCTTGGATTTGAAAGACCGACTGCTCAGGTCAGAACAAGAGCCCCGAGCCAGAGTGTGAGCAATCAGGATTCAGGCTCTGCTGCAGCGTACTATCTTCTTGGGACAGCAAGTTCAATCACACTCACAAGTCAGAGTTACTGCTGCATCTGCATTATAGGCATGTTTCGGTCAACAACAGTTAAAGGACAACAGTAATGTGCAGGCAGTTCTCGGTGGTAGCCGTGAATGAAGACATGCAGCGCCAAAGCTGGATTCTCTTTCGACAAAACGAGGACACTAACCAGGCCATCGACAAACTTCCTCGAATATACTTTCAAGGGCTGAATGATTACATAGCGGGAGCCTTAATTATTTCAGCAATACCATGGGAAGAGCATACCACAGACCATTTCGCTAAATAATGAAAACACAAAATAATCAAATTTTTAAACATGCTGATACAGACTGTAGTTATTACCTTTTAATCTGAGGGCTGAATTCTTAACTCGGAGCAGAATAGTTTCCTCCCGGGGAGCAGCAGGAGGCGCTGTAAAGCAGTTAGCCTTTTGATAGCAGGATGCGAGCAAAAACAAACATGGCTGATGAGGGGGTGGGGCAGGGTTGGAAATATAAGTCCACAGTGGCATGGCGAGTTAATGCAACATTAAGGTTGGATGAGGGAGCCCAGAGCAGTAATATTAAAAAGAACCCCCCCACACACACACACACACACACACACACACACACCATCCACCCGACCCCACCGGGAAAAGAAAGGCAGAATTGCTTTAACTTCATCTCATCATTCAAAGTCATATTAAAGACTGTAGCAGAGTGGCTATCACTGCAGCCAAGAAGCATTCGGTCATTTAACATGCATAGCACACCAACATGCAACATGCCATAATCAAGGTGGTGTTGCAATGCTTTTACACTAAACCAGGTCCGTAATGACTGGGCTTTTCACTTGCTGTGTTATCGCTCCTCATTTGACAGTCTCTTGTAATCACCCATCCTCTTTGCAATTCAAATGGGAACCGGTTACCTGTCATCATTGTAATCGGTTTGATTCTGTTTATGTATTCCATGTATGTTTTGATATTTATGCAAAGGTCAATTATATTACACCTTATAATGTCTCCTGAGCACAATGCGACGAGCTATTTCAAGTCAACGTGACTCGCTATATCAGGTCAGTTCAACCCCCAAAGTTTTGGTGGGGTTTTATTTTGCCCACATTTGCACTAGAAGCCCAGGAAGTGCAGTGCCCAGGGGGTGGGTGAAGCAGGTGGGGTGGTGATGATGGAGCCGGTTGTCTGACTGACAATAGCGAACACAGCATCTTGAAGATTGTTTGTTTACACCGAATCCCAGGTTAGGCCCAGGAGGCCGTGATAAGTTAAAACGAAGTGAAGGCGACCCGCTCTTTCTTCGTCATCATCTGATCTGCTAAAATCTCGCCGTGACTTCACAACATGGATGTCTGCGAGTCACAGCTGCGAAGATGTAATGTTATTAAAACCCAATCTGTCACCGAGTGGGGCGAAAAATGCGCGCTGAGTGCACAAGTCAAACATCACCACTTATGTAACACACACCTCCTGATTTCTGTGCCATTAAGTTAGCAAAATCACACAATTAATGAAAAGCGATCTCATTTAGTTGTCGTTAGCAAGATCACCATGAAAGGTCAGTTGAGGCATTACGGATAAGTGACAGAATTATCAACACTATTATGCGACTTAATTGTATGAATTAATTAGGCTACTATGAATGGGCCTGGTCATTTCCTATGGTAATGAGGGAAAAAATGAAAATATTTCCCTGATATGATCGTGTACAGGCGTAAATCATTCACAGCATCCCTCTGGGGCCTTTCTGGTTGTTTTGAATTGTATGACCCGTTATTCTTTCTTATCGTTCCCAAAACTTTGTTTTAAGGATGCAACAGTAAACAAGGCCGTCACATTCTACAGCGATGTTGAAGATGATTGACAGGACGCCCGGGCGTGATCATGTCCATGCCTGGCTCAATATTTTAATGACCACATGTGTATAATGATCCGCGCTGTTTTGTGAATGTGGCTCAGTGTCCAGCAAAATACTCACAAACCGATCCATAACCGGCCGAAAAACATCACTCGCTGAAATGTCAGCGATAACTTGTAACCTACAAAAAGACTCACCGGCCAATCGCTTTTGGAGGCCAACCCCTTTGGCGATCGGCCGGTGAGTCTTCAGTAGGTTACAGTAGTCACCTTCTCCCGGAAGCGCGCCCTCGCGTTTCGTTATTCCCGCGCTCTGGAGAGACTTCTGAGGATCTGCACGCTTCCGTACATCGGCCAGTGAGTCTTTTTGTAGGTTACAACTAATAAGGCTCAGCCCGGCGACGTGATATGTTTGCGAAATATCAATAATATCGCCAGCAATAAATCTGTAATTACCTTCTGCATTATGAATGGATGCTAGTGTGAATGTGTCGTTGCACAGCGTACTCCCACTATATTTGTCTTTTTCCACGCACACCTACGTATTTGCAAAATGTGTGGCCTTGAGCGTTATCTTAATTGTCCTCAGCAATGTAAACGTTCATAGATTTTTTTTTATTATTTTTATTTTTTACACGGATACGGATATCCAGTACTATTATATAATAAAAAGATGCTCCAGCTCAGTGATGGTGAAGGCTAAACCTTCTTAGTTGGTATGACTTTGCCTTGGCGAAGGTCACTAGATTCTGTTGAATTATTTAACGGCAGTTCATTTGAATCTGTATAGAATGATATGATGGTATAACCCAAGTACTCCTGGGCTATATCCTTTGGGCATATGAATTAATATTGCTGAGGGAAGCAGTATCTGTGACTTCAGGGCATATTAAGAACCAAATCAACATAGCTGTTGGGCTTGAAAGAATACTCATGTGAAAGAAGAAAAAAAAAAGTCCAACTGAAATTGGCAAAGTAGGCAGAGTGTGCACACGGCAGTGGGCTCTTGTATAAAGACATCTGCTGATTACACAGTTTGAGGAGGCCTGATAGAGAGACGACTGGCAGTGAATCGTGTAAAGAGATTGAGACCACACGACGACTGCTGAAAGAGCACAGCACTCGATCCCAGGCAGCCAGTCGCTCGGCGCATGAAGCTATAAAGAGGTGAAACGGAAATTTGCCTTCAATCTCTTTTACACAACAAGACAACCTGGGCTGTCTGGGGTGGAGGAAAACCATCGGGCCCTGAAATCCAGTCAAGGGCTTTCACATTTTGGTCAAGCTTCCACTCAGCAGATACACAGAATAAAATATTCCGCATGGGCAAGATTGGATTTTTCACCGCTATTATTAGGTGTTAGTATGAAAAAAGAGAAAAAAGAGAAAAAAGAAGAAAAAAAAACCCTCTTCTATTTTGATGGCACACTTTTGCACATGCTCTGCGGGTATCCCAGTTCTGCTACATGCGTTCGCCCTCCCAAGATGGTGGCAGATTGGTGTCTGCCTCAGATGTTGATGTCGTGCTTGTAGACAGTTCTGCCTACATGTGTCTGCATGACGTTGTGGCAGGTTGTCGTGTGGCAGGTGGAAATGGAGGCCTATTTCAGGTGCCTCATGTGCTGCTGTGAGGCTCCCCGGGGAGAGGCACCCCAGTGCCGTGCTGCAGGTGTCATAGTCATGGCAGCAGGACGGGCCGTGCATGTCACTGTTCAGGACCTGGAACCTTCCACCTAACAGGGGCTGGATCACCGCTCGCAGATGACACCCACACCCTTCTGCTGCATGCCTGCTCTCGCTTATTTTTTCTGTGCTGAATCAGCTGTCAGCTCTGTATTGCACTTGTCGGCCCCATCGTGCCATACGATGTCTCCAAAGTTTAGCTCAAGTAAAAACCTTGACTGTATGGGCGCTCGATGTCAGAGTGTTTTCGGCGTCAAAGTTTTGCCCCCGTGTTCCATTAACATGCGGGGATTTGACACCGCAATCAACTGAATGCCTTGCTTTCCGAATTATTTTGGATGCAACAAATTGATTCATATAATAAGTATAGAGAGCGTATGGGGCTAAAGCTTGTTCAAAGGCACTGTTGCTGCAAGGAAAGCTTAAATCTTGGTTAAAAGAGAGTGAGATGATTCTCCATGTCTTCTATGTAAAGGCGTGAAGTTGGTTGTGCAGATTATATCAAAAACGCTCTTTCTATTATGTGAGGGTACTGACTATTACCATCATCTTTGATTTGTATTTTCCGTGCAATTGCACGCATGAGCAAAAGGCAGGTGCATAACAACTTTGATTTCATATGTTTCCCTAGATAGTTGCCTACAGATTATACACTTGACAGCCGCATTCAAAGAGAAAGTGAGGGCCTGAGAGAGTCAAAGAGCTGCTGTTTTATCTCAAATGTACGTCTAGAAATATTAAATTGATATTTTTGTGTGGTTGCTCATAATCTCTGTGTTAACTTTGGAAGTTAGCAATTATCTGTGGTGCTGATTTAAGGAGTAACATCATGCCACTCGAATTTTCAACATGGAAGATGTAGCTAAGCAGAGAGAGCAGCTAAGATGTAGCCACTCTCAGAATAACCTGATTCTCCTTTCTCATTTGAAGATCTTCTCTTAATTACAAATAGCTTGTGTGGGGTAAAATCCTTATCGAGATGTTTATATTGGACTGATGTTTTGTCGGGACACGAGGACAGCATCTGGTTCTCTGCCTCTGTTAGAGCATATGTTTCCCTCTGATCATGTTTAGTCAATGCACAGGATGTGTGTGTGTGTGTGTGTGTGTGTGTGTGTGTGTGTGTGTGTGTGTGTGTGTGTGTGCGTGTGTTTTTCTAAGAACCCCCTCCCATCGTTCTGACCTTTCACCTATGCCCTCTCTCTTTCTTTGTTGTGCAGGTCAGAGTCCATGCACCCATGCCCACGCAGCCGCATGGCCACGTTTTGGTATGCAGATACACAGACACAGGTAAGTCAGGCCCAGGTGCACCCCACAGCGCTCCCGACCCGCACTGGCTCACCCCTCAGTTCTCAGGTCAGGGCCAGGGCCCAGCATGCTCCCAGCACAGGTCACCGAGGGCATCGGTATTGCAGAGATGAGACTCCAGACTGGCATGTAGAGTAGTGTTTGATGTAGGCCTGAGTTGGGCTATGTTACTACGCCTTTAATTAGCTCCAGCAGCTGCTACTTCCTGGTCGAGGGACCCTGGCAAACTCCACTGTCTCTATAATCCCCATAATCTCTTACAGGTGACTGTTAGATGCATGCTGACATTGCTTTTATCTCTCTCTTCAAGTCAGGTGCTAGACTGCAAGAGAGTAGAATGCTCCATCACTGTTTGCTGCATTGCTGAAAAAACAAGAAGCTAGTTTTATGACCACAAGCACGACTCCAACCGTGTCATGCAAATTTGCCTCCAGGCTTCCCTCCAGTTATTGTACCAGGTTTGGTTCTATTTTCCTTGAGTAGAAATCATGGAAAAGCACTCGCGCTCTCTTGATGACGGTAAATGTTCCCCTCTGCATTCCTCGTTTGTGTTTTTCAGCTTGCGCCAAAGAGATCCTAACCGTTGGAAATTGCCCTCTGAGGACTGGCAGCTGGAAATTGATCCCAGTTTAGGAGTGCACACCTCTCTCCCCACTTGCCTTTGTCACTCCCAAGTTGGTGGATCTCTCCCTAAAACTCCACTAAAGATGAAAAAAGAGAATTCACAGTTGGATTTGGCATACTAATACCCTGGACTCATTAAATTAATAGGGGCCAGATTCCCTTTACTGACTGTGCACTGATGCCCTTTGAGTTTGCCGGGGCTAGAGGGTGTGCAGCGCTTTAAAAGCCCTGACCAGCATATTCAATGTGTTTTTATAGAACATTTTCAAGACTCCTGGTAGGATGTGTGGTAACTCCTTGCCTTTAAGTTACCGAACCTTGCTGTGTGATCTCGCCAGATAGCCGCAATGTCCTCAGATAGAGCTCTGGAGAGGGGGAGGGGACCATGCGCAGTAACTGAGACCAGAGATGTCCATATCTCAGCAGAGGCCATTCTTTCCCGGAGATGTGAATCTTTGAGATGGGGTGTTGATCAGGCTTTGATGTAGATAGGTGCTTGGTGTAAGACTCTGAAACAGGAGGCTTACGGCGGACATTCAGTGGGATTCCCTTCAGGGAACAGCAGGGGAGTCTGGCTTCTCGTTGGTCAATCGTGCATACAGTGTTGATTTAATTGCACCGCTGTCTCTGCTGTTACTCACTGAACCACTGACATCACACTATGGGCTACAGACCCTCCTAATATGACCAGTATGACTGTCATCACCCATTCAACAGGAAGATACCATTGCAAATCACTCCTCAATTAGGTTGAGCCTCAGGAATGCGGTGTATCGTATGAAGAGGTATTCATTGTCACTGGTACCAATGGTAATTCTAAATCCAAATATGATGTCAAGAGCAGAGGAAAAAATATTTTAATGACAATATATGGCCACGGTGCATGCATAATCCCCAATACAATGGGAAAAAAGAAAATTAATATAAGAGTTTTGCATATTTGCCCAACAGCGGGAAGATGAATCGATAGCAGAAGAATGGGAACGCCAGCAAGCCCTCATTTGCATGACAAAAATTCCCTTTAGAGTACTAATAAATCACCCTTAAGGTTATCACACCAGGAGAACCAGATTTGAAGATAGGGAAAATAACGTAAGATAGCTCTCTTCAATGAAATTAAGATATCAAGCCGAGAATTGCTTTAGAGCTGAGCGATTATGTTATTGATAGCAACACAATGTAACGTCATGCCCAAAAACACAACACATTGTGGGCTGCTTTTTTTTTTTCCTGTAAAGGGCTGAAAGGACATCGTGATATGGCAATAATCTTGTATTCAATGCTGCTGCTCTGTCATTTTAACTACCTGCTTTTAAACGCCCTGAAACAGAGGAGAGCATTTCCGCACAATGACGAGATTATCCACAGCCAGGGATGAGGTGGCAGGACTCATCCAGCAGAGCCTAACAAGACAAAAACCTGGCTTCTACAGTTGGATACTGACAGGAAGATGCAGTGCCTGAACCAGGGCGGAAAAAAAAAATCCGCTGTAGCTAAAATTGGCTGACTCAGGTGCACAGCAGAGAAAGTGTCATATCTTGCCAGAACAACTCTTTCTCTCTCCTTATTTCTTGTCTCCCTATGTTCAGTATTAGCCTTTGCAAGTGACAAAACAGTGCCGTATATACCTCTTACAGGATTCCATGTTGGGCAATAATTTGATTTTTCGCCACTAGCCTTGACAATAATGATTTCATAAAGCCTTTGATTTTGGCTCAATCACCATAGCTGCAACATTGCTGGGTACCAGTCCTCATTAGCGATTCCATAAGTGGAGTGCATCGCACTGCTGTAGTGGCTGATACTTACATGCCTCCCACTAAAGTGACTTGGTAATTTGATTCTCTTCCCGGCGCCCATCATCCTGATGTGACTCGCATAGTGACAAGACTCCATCTCTTTGGCACCAGGCATTAAAATAGGAGAGGATCTGGGGGAGGGTAGCTTAGTTTGCGGTCACATTCGGAATAAAAAAAAGAAAAAGAAAAAACAGGCAAGTTACGAACATCTTAACACCAGCTGGAAAAGTCCACCCCTTAATGTCGCTTTTTCTACTGACCCCTAAAATGGACATAAAACTAAAATGAGCTCACAGTCCCTTTTCCAAATATGATGTCAGCAGTCATACCCCACAAATACCCCAAGTGTGCAGCAGCTCACCATGACTGAGTTTGGATCATTTTGAGAGAAGAGAGGGAGAAAAAAAAAACACAATTCAACATTATATCTGATCCAATCTAAGTCAACGACTCTCCCCATAAGTTTTTCTCAGAGTATAGTTTAAGCACTTCAAAGTAGGCATTATTTATTGACTATGAATCATTTGGCAGCTCATATTGTCCAGTCTCAAAATCCTAACGCGACCAGAGACACACTGTGGGCTGTTTTCAGCTTGAGAGAAGAGAAAGAATTTGGCTTGGGCTTAGCCCCCCTCCCATCCCCATCCAAAAATAGGCCCTTTTTGGTCTTATAGTAGTCTTTGCACATTGGCCTGGTGACTATGTGCCTCACAGGTGGGAGTCTGCCTCTATCGAATAAGCCAGTTCACTAAGGATGGGATTTGCCGCTGTTATTTTTCTATTAGAGAAGAATTATGCTAAGCCTTCAGAGGCCATCTTTGTGTTGCCATGGCAGCCCATATTTCCTACCGGGTTGCGACCTTGAATGACTACAGTGCAAAGCCAAGTTGCACCGAAACCCTTTGAGGATTAAAATTGTGGTCTCATAGTTATGCAAAACACCTCTGATATGACCGAAGCTTGAATAGCCGAATGACAAAATTTATTGAGATTACCTCTTTTTTATCTGATTATTGTCATTTCAATATTCCCGATCGGTTCATCTTGCTTATTAAGACCCACCTTGTGGAATGGCTGTTGTTCGTGTAAGAGATTTCGTCCTAGACATATCCAGACATGGCATATCTTCATATCTTTTGCATGCAAGTAAACGCATGACCTGTCGTGGCTGTGAAAGTCAGGGGGCAAAAGCAATTTTTCAAAAGCAATTATTCCTAAAAGTTGAAGAATTGGGCAAATCAATATGTCAATTACCAACATGCATATAATGCATTATGACGATGAAGATTTCTGATAGCATTTTCAACGGAGATTGTGTTTTGTGATCACTCTGATGTGACTGCTGGGGTTTGGGGTTTTGGGGGTCCGGGTGTGTAATTCAGTGTTGATAGTAGGGTTTTTTTTCCATACAACCCCTTCACTGCATCACAGCCCATGCTGCTTTAACTACAAAATACCGTTTTAACGTCAGAGAGCAGTTTCATCAATCACAGCTTACTTGTTTTTGCAGGAAAATTAAGAGAAAATATTGTGCCATCAAAGCGTCAACTCCATTCTGAGAGCTGACCCAGAGACGAGGCTTTCAAAGTGTGAGACCGACACTGTTGTGGTCACAAAGCACAACAGGAGACGACTTTGAAGAGGAAAGTGCTTTGGGTATCAGATTTCACCTTAGAAACAGTGGCCTGAGACTCTAGGTTAAGCACTAGACATGTTAAATTGGTATATAGGTGAAACAAGAAAACCAGACATGAGTGCTTTTTCTGGCTCCGACTGGAGATCTGGAAAGGCCAAAACTCTCGTGATGAAAAAATGTGCCACTCTGTTTTCATCTTGAATTTGTTGCTCTCCTTTGTCTTACTGCTGCGTCTTGGGATTGAGAAACTTGCTATGCAAATAAATTGTTGACAATTTACTCATCAGGCGTTTTTTTTTTTTTTCCCAACAAGACAAAGTGCTGCTATCAGAGTGATGCCTTGTGGAGTTGATCAGTCACAGTCCCAAGCCACGGGCCCGTCAGCTGGCAGCTCTGTAAAAGATGACAGGTTCTCTGACAGGGCCTTGTCAATGACTACACTTGAGTGAAATCCCAAACCATGTTTATCCACCAGCAGGCCCATCTCTTCTCATCATCTGTTTCTCTTTTTTTTTTTTTTTTTTTTGACAAATTTGTCATCCATCTCTCAATCTAATCAGACTTTGAGGTTTCAGTAAGACAAAGAGAGATAATTTTGGTGATTTTTTTTATTTACAATATAGTGGAATTATCTGTTTTTTTTTTCTCTTCTGTGTTGGGCTAGGTGTGAAGAACATGACAGTAGCATGTTGGTGCTGGCTTAAAGTGTGCTCCTGGTGAGCTTTGGTCTGCTTTGATGTCAGGGTCTCCAGCGAAGGGGCTGCAGCTTGCTATCTGCCGCCACTGCTCCCCGTCACCATCTCCTGCAAACAGTGACACAAGAGCTGCCAGAGTGGTGATTCGGCCTTTCATTTCTGGTGACTGCCAATTAAATGCAGCCTTCTTAGGAGGTAAATTCAAGAAGCCATGAAAAAAAGAAAATAAATGCAAAACCTCTGCAGATCCCTGCCGATGGGGCTCTGATATAAAGTGCAGATTGCTTATTTTTGATCTTGTGTGGAAAGCATGATCGTGTGGACCACTGACCAATTTAAAAAAAAAATTATATTCAGGATATGTGTAGTATAGCGGCTACAGTGGCCAAAAATATCACCAAAATCACTATTTGCACACTTGGTCACATGAATTTGTCTACACTTTCGGTAAATAGAGGAATCAACTATTATAGCATACATTAATCTAGGTTACTGGAGTACACTAGTTCTGCATAACCACACATTAATGATTTATCTATTATCAATTTAAAGAAATTAAATTAACTGGAATATCTATGACAGCGATGCAATCTGTTATAAGAATTCAACCAGGGATTTAGTGGTCTATTAAAATGGGGGTAAACTATGATCTTCAGCCAGTGATCATCATCAGGCAACCTAACGAAACCATTATTAAATGCATTTTTAACACTGAAATAGGCTATTGTCTTTATCTACTCTGACGTATAATATCAATTTACATAATGAAGATTTATGTCAACCCTCTGCAAATTAAAAAGGTAGGAAAGCTGCATGTAGGTACGCTGGCCCTCGACTTCATTGCTTAATTGAATCCCCAATTATGCAACGCTCATTTCATTCTACAGCTATGAGGGGAAAACTAAGCTTGATTAATAAATATATGAATAGATAATAATCTCGTTTTATACTCATAATGGTGAGAAACGTGCCCATGGCCCCCTGCAACGCCAGCCTCACCTGCAACCTGCTCCACGTGACGTCAGTTCCGTGTCTTGACTGGATCAAAGCACAATGTTGCAATTTAGCATTGAAACATTGTAGCAGTCAGCTGACTGAGCAAAGGAAGAAAAAAAGGAAAAAGTTTCCCGCCAACAACATAGACACCTTAACACAACTGCAGACAGGAAAGACGTAAAGGGCTGGAAGACGAATAACTATCGGGCTACGACTTCAATAGAAGTAATTCAAAAATAATTTACAGCACCTTAGATGATGCATAATAATCATACAATTAAATATAAGCCCTTAAATTGCTAGTCTGCCAATTTAAGAATAAGGTTTCGGCACAGGGGAGCATATATATATATATATATATATATATATATATATATATATATAAGGATAAGTAAGTCTGCAAACAGTTCTCAACTTTTTTTTTGCATGGTTAACAAAATAAACCAAAGTTAATTGGCACTGCGATAATTTACCATGTGCAACCGCCTTTTCCTAATTAGGAGGCATATAAAATTGTAAGCCTGATTAATTCAGACATTCAGGGGGGCTCTAGCCTGGTGAATGTTAGCTAATGTAGGCTAACATGTATAACCTATAGTGTGAACAAGCGTGTCTCTGCGGATCACAAGCAGCTACCAAAAATGCAGTTAAAATGCATTATGGGCATCTGAAGTTGAGTCATATAGATTATAGATTAATAATTTAGAGGAAAAAAACGTAGCCCAGGGCCTCGAGTGGATCCACTTTTCTCTTCTATATCTATCTATCTATCTATTTATTGATTTGATATATATATATATATATATATATATATATATATATATATATCATAATAATTGAATTTGTACTAATTACCAGATAATTTAATCCTATAGATCACTTTATATAGAAACATTGCCTATAAATCAGAAATACTGAATGGAGCAAATAGAAAAAAATGTATTGTAATTTTTTCTTGCTATTGCTTGACTAATTTTTATCGTCTTGTTTTATATCGATTTGTTTTACATCGTCTTTTTTATCGCTTTGTTTTATATCGTTGTTTTTATATCGTCTTGTTTTAGGTCGGCGTTTATTAACGATTGCTTTTCTCGTTAGATAGAAACCGTTTCATCCTATATGTTGAAATGTTGTCTCTTATTAATTTGCGTTGTAAACTATTTCAAAGTGTTGTGCCAAAAAATATAGCATATAATCTGAAAAGTGAAAATCATTTTTGACCTATAATTCAGCTAAATAAATTTCAAATCCTTGCAGCCAATTTTGATATGCTATTAACAATTATATATGTGTGTGTGTGTGTGTGTGCGTGCGTGCGTGCGTGCGTGTGTGCGTGTGTGTGAATTACTTTTTTATCGTTCGCTATAGTCTTTGTTAAGACTTTCATGAAAAATAAGGGAAAGGGGTAATTGAATTTAGATTTAAAAATTTGACCATTACATAGCCTAATAAATAGAAACAGGAGATGATGTCTGCTGCAATAACATGCGCTGGTAAAGTGATTGATCAGCAGGTCCTCATCGGCCTCCTGACTGAGAAGAAACGAGTCATTTTTGAGGACAATGCACTGCGAAGAAAGTCAGAGAGCCGCTGCAGCAGCAGCGCGTCCGGCTGGTGGAAAACAAACAAGGCAGAGGCCCTGCTTGGCCACGTCCCATGTAAACACAGCCCTGTGGACTGTGGAAATTACGTGGATTAAGACGTCCTTTGTTGCCAGAACACTGGACCTCGTCTATACATCGGCTGTGGGCACCAACACGAATTCAAGCCTCCTCTTAAGCCCGTTACAATTTAAAAGAAGTGTTACATTCACAAATACGCCCTTCTGGCCGGAAATGATCAAATTGGGACTCGTTCTGAAAAAAAAAAGTTGGAAGTTTTCTGAATTGTTTAAATACTCGACTTGGCGGTTTATATTCAGTAAGAGCAGCACCACACGCAGCCCAAGTGAAGTGCTGGCCATGATTCTGGTAGGCCTATGAAAGCACGCCGTCCAATCAAAAGCCCCCAGTCGCCGGCGTTGCGCTGTAGACACAGACGACCAGGTGAGAAGTGGCTCGAGCCACGGACAAAAGCTCCCGCTCTAATCTAGTCTGATTCCAAATCAGCAAACCAAGTTGAAGTTTAACATCGGCACCCCGGCCCCCCCCCCCGGACCCCCTCCAACACACACACACACGCACGCACGCACACGCACGCATAGACGCGCCGCGCACGCCGCGCCTGCCTTGATGCGCACGACAGCACGGTTTTCAGTCTTACGCTGCGTAACTCCGTGTTTTCCTGTGCGTCTGGTCAAGTTCTGGTTACGGGGGCGGAAGAGTCGGAATACTCCGTTTCAGAGAGTTCCACGAAAGTTTGGTCGGGTCCAGGTCCTGTGGCGCCAAATTCTTGCAAAATGTTTGGAATCGAAACCAACCCCCCCCCCCCCATCCTCTTCCTCAGGTTGGGTTTAGTCTATGGAACGGGTCAGAGAATTCGTTTGCTCACCTTGGCTCGCTGCCGGAGATGCTTATAAACAGAGTTTAAAACTGACCAAAGCTCAAAATCCGACAGCTCAGAAAGTGTCTCATCTTAAAAAAAAAAAAAAAACGTTATCTATATTTTGTATAGGAAACTACTGGCTGAGTTATTTTGTCATATATATATGATCTTATAGCACCACGTGTTTTATTGTGGGTCATAGGTTAAATCAGCGTGGCTCATCTCTTCCCGACTGACTCTCATTTTTTATTACATGTTTGGGAGGTGAATTATTCATATCTATTCATATTTATTTCGATTTGGTAGAAGTTCAAAATGTTCCATTACATATACTAGGCCCTCATAACGACTGTTGTTAATTAGTTAACAGTTCGTAGATAATTACTTATTAGGTTTTTTCCACAAATGAGTAAAAACAAGCATTTTTGTTTGTTTGTTTGTTTGTTTGTGTGTTTCATGAATAACACTGAAATGAAATGCAGCGGGCAAACGACAGCTGAGTTCTCGTCAAGTTGGCCTATATGGTGAAAGTGGAACACTTAAACTTCGTCATCTTCATCTCTGTGTGTATGAAAATAAACTCTTAAGTTTATCATGTAAGTGTCCGTAGCTCTGAGCCTTTAAACCATCATTTGGATCGTAATCTAAAACGATGCCAAAGGTTAATTATCAGAAAGTGACCCATTTCCCCTGTATTCGCCCCACATGATGACGACACGTACTCCGCTGCTCATTAAAACCAGTGCAACATGATAGTTTGCTTGCTGGGCATATTGATCATGTGACACACGAGGTTCATTCCACAGCTCCTTCCCCAAGTGACACCGTCCGTACAGACAGGTCCAATGGGCCCGAACAACGCTTTTAGATAAAACCTGTTTGAGTTATCATAAGAATAAATCCGCCGATGAGGCGGAGACAAGACATCCAACCATCATCCTCACCAGCTTTAAAGTAAAGCACTCATTTGTCCGTTTACAATATTGATTATGGCGGAGGAGACCTGACCTGCAAGAAAAAAAAATTAAATGGAGAAGGCGATTTGAAATTATATTTATATCAAAATCGACCATAAAAAATGTTCTTCTGCTATAAAAAAAAATGATAATGAGGTCCACTACATAGACTCAAATGACTGACTTTGATTCTGCATCCTTCTGTATGGTGACTAAAAATGATTATACGATAGATAGATAGATAGATAGATAGATAGATAGATAGATAGATAGATAGATAGATAGATAGATAGATAGATAGATAGATAGATAGATAGATAGATAGATAGATAGATAGATAGATAGATAGATAGATAGATAGATAGATAGATAGATAGATAAACAGAATCACAATCTCAAATACATTATGAAATGTTCTTTTTTTTCTTTCTTAAGAAAACAGATGTGCAGAAAAGATTATATTAGCTTCCTTCAGAGCTGGCTCTGGGCTAACTGTCTGTCTGATATGTACAGTCCATTGTGATCCTCTGTGCTTGTGTCTGTGTGCTGGTGAAGACTTGAAGACGGAGGAAATAAAGCTGCAAACCAACGTGTCTCCTGTCTAAAAAAAAGAAAGAGTTTTGTTATTTTGTTATGATTTCTTGGTGCAAACATGTTGAGGAAAACAGTTATCATTCACAAAATAAATACCTACATCTATTTTATAAATGTAATAAATCACTGGACGATCTTATTCTAGCAACCCTGTGTGTGTAAAGACGCACAACACAGGTGCAGGTGCAAACACGTCCACAGCGTAGCTGGAGAAGCTTGACAGTAATGAATGCTTTAGGCACATTGATGTACACCTCTAACATGTGCACCAAGTTTATTTGTTGTCATACATGCAGGAAAGTGACACAGCTGTTTATTTTTCTCAGGCAGAAAGAGGTTTTCGTTTCATAATTTCCCCAACATGTTTTGCCGGGGGAAGCCAAGATTCGCACCTGACAGCCAAGTTTGGCAATGTAGGGAAACTGCTGTATAATCAAATCATCATGCTGACAGAATACATTAGCATTATTCACTAATTCCTTGAAGTTATAGGGGGCCGGCCATATCGACACGACGTAAGAGTGATTTAAACCAATGCTATCAAATGTGTAAATGGATGAAAGTAGTTGGAAAAGGTAAAGACAGTGACAGGATGGCAATTCAGCCTCTTAATATTCGGTTCGGTTGTCATTCAAGTGAAATGTGGTCTTGTGTTTACCCCTTGACAAACAGATCTGTAACATGGACGAGATGACCAGTGCTGTGAAGAAGAGCCATGAAGGACATAGCACTCCTTACCCTTCGGACAATGAAAAGATAACAGCGGAAGTGGTTACGAAAGTAAAACAGGAATGGCCAGGGCAGATGAGACAAGAGAACACATGCATGTAACAGGTATGCATCATGCTGAAAAGACTGCTGAGATTTACAGTGTGTCTAGATTCACGTTTGTTATGGCCACCGCAGGAAGATCCAAGGTCACTTCACCTGTGTGCTGATCGTAGCTACCTGTCCTTTCTTTCTGTCCATACTTAGGTGTGCCCATGTGCCATTGCAAGTGAGTGCCCATATGTGGGTGCATGCATGTGTGTGTGTGTGTGTGTGTGTGCACGTGTATGCATGTGAGTGTGTATGAGTGTGTATGTGCATGCCCATGTGTGTTGTCTGCAGCCCATTAGTGGAGTTTAACCCCTGTGTTCAGGGAGTGCATCCCCTGAACACACCAGGCTCCATTCTTGCTGCAGCATGTTAACATTTCACTCTGTTCTCTCCCCTCCCACCCCCTTCACTTTTGTCCTAAGAGGGCAATTAAGGAAACAAACGTTTTCCCCCAGATTAGCTGGCTGCCAGCTTTGCATACTAATGCAATGCCAAGTGGTTACAAATAGTGAGTGCTCTAATTACCGGCACTGTTTTCAATCAGAAATTGCTCAATTTCCCAGGATGAGGTCTCCATGGCTGAAGAAGAAAAAAAAACCACAACCTGACAGAGGCAAGAGACAATCATCATCTTTGTCTGCTTATGGGAGTGTGTGGGCATCTGTGTGTGTGTGTGTGTGTGTGTGTGTGTGTGTGTGTGTGTGTGTGTGTGTGTGTGTGTGTGTGTGTGTGTTTGAGAGAGGGGGAGAGAGAGAGAGATAAAGAGAGAGAGAGAGAGAGAGAGAGAGAGCGATAGCACATGTGTGCCGGTCTCTGGGTGCTAATAAGCTCATCTGCTTATCTGTGTATAGACCTCAGCACAGCCCTCTCCATCACTGCTGGCATTGACAAGCCAGGAAATGGATCCTGTCAGCCTCTACAGTGTTTAGCACCACAATTATCCCCTTTCATGGCCCGGCTGCATTAACGTTAACCACACTGGGTAGTAGTTGCCATTCAGTGGGGAGCATGGTGTGGCAAACCATCTCTGGACCGGCAATTTGATGCAATTGTGTTACTGTGTGATCATCAGTACAAATAAGGGCTGCCTCATTTATCAAGCAATTTTCAGGTGGAGGAAATTAGAAGGGAAAAAAGGCTTTGGATTTGCCAGGTCATAGCAATATCTCCCTAAGTAACAATAATGTGTAATGTGGCTGACATCAAACAAAAAAAGGGTAAATTTAGAGGCACATAGCCCACTAAAGTGTGTGTGTGTGTGTGTGTGTGTGTGTGTGTGTGTGTGTGTGTGTGTGTGTGTGTGTGTGTGTGTGTGTGTGTGTGTGTGTGTGTGTGTGTGTGTGTGTGTGTGTGTGTGTGTGTGTGCGCGCGTGGGAGGGGATTTGGCTCAGAGAAACAACGGCCATCATGATGCAACAATCAAGAGCAGGGAGCATCGGATGCCAAAGTGTCAGGGACTCGGCTAGCTAGCTCCCTGGATATGAGAGTGAGTCGTCCCGCAGGATGTGCACACCGGATCCGTCCATAGGCCTTAGCTGACTTTTAACTCTGACGGTGGCTTAATGGAGGGCTGGCCCTTGATCAATGCGCCGAGAGACTGGGCTCCCCGTCCATGGCCTTTCACCGGGCCAGGAACACCGGGAGGCCACTAAAAGGCATGCCACGGAGCAATCGACCCTTCTGCTCTCCCATCCTGTGGGTGGCAGCTGTGCTGCCAGTGGATTTGAGGATGCCACTCTGCCCTGCCATGCACAAAGGACAGCCAGCATCTCCGTCTCTCTGGTAGCTGGAGGACTAGTCCCCGGTGCTTTACTTGTGAATGTCATATCCGTGTACACAATGGCTTTGATGTCAGGACGGATTCTGGGAACTTAAGGAGATCCCAAACACCATCTAATCAAACGCCGAAAAACCAGAAGTCTCTAAAACTGTTGAAAAACTATGCTGGAATCTGAGTTTCAGCATAGCCCTTGTCAAGTGTTAGAAGTTTGCAATTTCTATTTCTACCATTGTTGCCTTTGATTATGTACTTAAAATGTGACTCAAGGGAATCCCTTCTCTCTTGCAGTGCCTCGAGGCTAAGATGTGCCTGATGTTGGGCTTTGTGGTGTCCTGGGTAACCCAGATGGTTCGCCACTGCACCTTCTCATCAGAGTAGCCTTCCTTTCTCGACGGGCCTCCTTTTATCAACAGCTATGAAATTAAAACACAAAATAATAATAGATAGCATGCTTTTTAATTGCATATGCTTCAATTCAAAAAGATATTATTCCAAACAACTGTGGATAAATCCCCCATGTTCCATATGGGGAGAAGAAGAGGAAGACGAAAAAGAAGAAGAAGAAGAAGAGGAAGAAGAAGAAGAAGAAAAATCCGGGAGGTTTAGCACAGATTGTTCTTTTTATTATCATTAACAGTAATGTGATACTGAAGCTCCCCTGTGACCTTCTCACAGCAGCACCTCATCTCAGAAGTCATTCATTAGCACAAACAGAAGGCAAATGAGAGAGAGAGAGAGAGAGAGAGAGAGAGAGAGAGAGAGAGAGAGAGAGAGAGAGAGAGAGAGAGAGAGAGAGAGAGAGAGAGAGAGAGAGAGAGAGAGAGAGAGAGAGAGAGAGAGATTGGGAGAAGCAGGGGGAAGGAAACAGTGCAAAATAAATGAGATTGTTCTAATTTATGAAGCGCTTTGACATAGTAGAGGAAATCATGCTCCAAAAAAAAGATTCAAACATCGTGAACAAGAAAAGAAAAGAAAAAGAAAAAGAAAAAACACACAATCCAGTTGTTGGTCTCGTCCTGTGTGTAATCACTGTGCAGTAACACTTACTGTCCACTTTGGATTGTGAGGCACACGAGAACCCTGGAAATATGGGTCACTTTGAGCCGTGCATGTTTGGATTGTGAGTGGATTAAACTTGCCAGTGTTTCTGTTGAAGACCAAAGGCGGATGCGGGCACTGGTGAAACTAATTGAAAAGCTTCTTACGTCCTCTTCCCTCGATATAAATGGATTGTGCTGTCTTTGCCTGCATGATTTGCTCCTATGTTTACTGAATAACATTTTACACTGAAGTGACAGAAAAGGCCATCTCTCGCTGTTATACCCCTCTGGCTTCTACTCCATGGGAGGAACTAGGCTGAGGCTTTCCATATCTGCACCCTCAACCCCACCCCTGGTGCCTCTTATTTCACCAGGACTGTAAACATCCAAAAGGCCCACCCCCATACGTGTTAAAGTGTGAATGCATATGTATAGATATGTTTAAAATATAGGATGGGGTCCACACTGACTGGTCAGAGATTACTTGTATTGGAAATTGGGGGGGGGGCAGAGGAGAAGGAGGAGGGAGAGTGATGAGAGCCCTGTGGATCCTTGGAGTGGTGTGACAGACTCCCCAGCCTCCTGGTAGGATTTGTTGGAATGTGAGAGAGGAGGATTTTAGCACCAGGCGAGCCACGCCAGAGTGCTGCAGACTTCATGCCATCTGTCTCAGCCTCCATTCTCCCTTTGCCAAACTCATCAGACCTTTATTTCCTCTCTCTCTCTCTCTCTCTCTCTCCCTCTCTCTCTCTCTCTCTCTCTCTCTCTCTCTCTCTCTCTCGCTCTTTCTCTCTGTCTGTGTGTCTCCTTCTCATCCCTGTTCACAAGAGTAAGGAACACACTGAGATCTGCTAAGGCACCGGAGAAAAGAATGGCCGGATTTAACAACAGATTCAAAAATCTGGATTCATTAATATGTATTCCTAATGGTCCAACAGGCCTTGTGGAAATACAGTGCAATGTGTGTTCAGTCGCCCAGCCATTTGTTTCTTGACCAGCAAACACACCCGCATGTGCATGCATGCATACACACACACACAAATACACAAACAAATAAAGAGAGGGTGAGCTAGCGAGCAAGAGACAGAAAGTCTATACAGCAGCAGATCCATTTTTTTAATGAGACCTTTTTACGAGCGAGGATCAAGTAATGCAATCTATTTTCCGCTCCATTACTTTAAATTATGAGGTCTGTGGAAAAAGTGTTTTATTAATATTGGCCACTCTGCAAATCAGTGGATTTCAGCGATGGTAAATGGGAGACTGTGCTTGTGCAATACAAACCTAGAATGATGTCCACTTGGCACCTGCCAATCCTCAAAATGGAAAATCTTACACACACACACACACACACACACACACACACACACACACACACACACACACACACACACACACACACACACACACACACACACACACACACACACACACACTTCCATGTTGAGGGATCAGGATTCAGTGGCCATAATTAAATCTAAAGCAGATCTCCTCATCAAATGGATCCATGGCTATGCAGTAGTCTAATGGGACTGGCCTCTAACCCCGCTCTCCCCGTGTGGGCGACTGGGTAGGAGGTTGAGGGAGATCACAGGGAGGGGTTGTACTGGCTCCATGTCCTGAGCCTTGTTTGTCGAGGGGCAAAAGGGTACGGGAGGGGATGGGGTGAAAGTGTATCCCCTCATCATAAATGGAACACCAGGTGGCTGGAAGTGGGCAGGAGGCTTGTGACACTGACCCCTGGTCCGTGGGCTGCAAAGACCTTGGCTATCGATCCCAGCCAGATATGGCAGGGCTGGAAGCCAGGTGCCCCTGGGCCTGCTCTGGTCTGGAAGAGGAGGAGAGAGGAATGGGCCGTGGCCCGGTCATGTCACTGTTCAGACGGCTAGTGTCAGCTGGCTGCCTCCAAACAGGCAGGACAGTACGTTAATACTGACAACAGTCTGGTGCACAGTGAGACCATCATGCACACTCTTTGAAGATTTGGTGAAAAGCTTCTGCTGCCAAATACTGTCATTTGTGTGTGAAAGAAATTGACTCACACTGTGTGCCCGAGTGTGTGTGTGTGTGTGTGTGTGAGAAAGAGAGAGAGAGAGAGAGAGAGAGAGAGAGAGAGAGAGAGAGAGAGAGAGAGTGAGAGAGTGAGAGAAAGGGAGAGAGACAGAGAGAGAGAGAGAGAGAGAGAGAGAGAGAGAGAGAGAGAGAGAGAGAGACACACACAGAGAGACAGAGAGACAGAGAATTTTGTATGGGGTGTGTGTTGTTCAGCAAAGGGCTCTCAAACGCCGAGTGGATAGAGCCCATTTCGAAATGAAAACGGGTCGGGCTGAAACTGTGACGAGTTTGGTGCACTTTATTGGTGTGCTCATTCTGAACAGAATACAAAAACCAACTCGGGAAAATTGCCGTCAAGGCATAAAAGGGATGAAATGATGATAAAACCACAAGTCACGATTCAGCGTGCACTGTAACATATCAGAGAGCGACAAACACTTAAAAAAAGTCAAACTGAAAGAAAATACACAAACATACAAATGAATATCAGTGGAAACAACAGTGTGTGTGCTTTGTGTGTATGTGTGTTCACATGTGTATAGTATGTTGTGTGCACATATGTGCATGCACATAAGTGAGTGTGTGTGGCTGCTGATTTATCAACTAACTGAATCCAATACTTTGCCATTATCAGAGAAGAAAAAAAACAAGACCAGACAGTAAATACACACGCGGAGCAGCAATGGTGATGTATTTGAGGATATGCAGTCTACAATACAAATACAAAGCACTTGGACTGTGATGTAGCTGAGATGCTCGGGAGAAGCAAGTGGAAAATGTAAGAGGGTTTACCGTGTGTATGAATCTGGCATACTCCAGGCTCTCCATTCACAAGGAATGTGTGTGTGTTGGAATAGCTGGAATGACACAGCACCTAGAAATGTGCAGGCTGCTCTACCAGGGAACTGATATTTCAGCCAGCTTTTTTGGGTGGGCTGGAATGTGTTATCAGTGTCCGGGCGCTCAGCACCACAGTATATCTAAGATAGTTACTGTGCACAGCGCACGCTTGTGCACACTCCCGTTTAAGAGTACACACAAACGTGCATGCACAGAGGCATGCGCGCGCACACACACACACACACACACACACACACACACACACACACACACACACACACACACACACATCCAAGCACACTTGCACACACTCACACATGCGCACACATACACAGTCAAAAGAAGGGAACTTTAATCCCCCCCACCCACCCCACCTCTTCACCCTGAGGGCTTGGATGTAAAGGCTGGGCATTTGGATAGGATGGCTAGAAGAAATAAAGACGTGTCGTATTCTCACAGCAACCAATGGCCCCGCGGTGCCCTGGACACTCTGCGCTCTGATAGGTCTTTGTAGCTGCCTTCCTCTCGAGGCTCATGTCGTTCCTTATAATCACCTCCAAACACAAACAGGCCAATCCCAAGACAAGGCTCAAGGGCTCAGAGGGGGCTGGCTGGGACGGAGGAGTTGGAGGCAGTGAGGGAGGTAGGTGAGGAAGAGGGGAAGAAGCAGCAGAGGCTGTGGCGAAGTCAGAGGGAGCCAGTGTGTTATTATTAATAAAGCATTAAAAAAAAAAGTGTGCACATCAAAGCTTACAGGGGCCATGCTATCGTACATGAAAGTAACGTACTATGGCTTAATGTCTCCTAAGGCATGTTATGGCAATGCCGCTTTGATTTGAAATGCATTGTGTGGAGAATGAATTTGCAGGAGTAGGGAGAGAAACCACAGCGTGGGTGCACACCATGATTTAAAAACCTGACCTCATATGCTCTTCAAAGTCGCCGTGAGTGAGGATATTTATGGCTTACTCATGCAGGAGAGACCCAGGCCACTGCAGTGTAAACAACCAACACTCGTGCATGCAGCGGGTCTGCAAGGTCCACGCTGAAAACCAAAACGTCCCACACATATGTACTCATAACATGACGTATTTTCCTTGCATAGTATTCTGAGTTTTGATGACCAAAGAGGAAATCTTTGGTACGAGCTTCTCCGATTCCCTTCTCTATATACATGGATGAGAAAACATGGTGTCCGGCCATATTGCACTCACTCCTTAGGAGATAGACGATAAACAAGAAGAAAAGGTGCATTCTGGCTTGGAGTAACTCCTGCACCTCTTCGCCAGGCTCGATTCATTTTCTATGAGAGCCATCACCGTTAGGAGACAGCAAGTGATTCGGCATTATGGCTGGCAACCTGTAAAAAAGTTGAAAATGCAGAAACTTTGGCTGATATGCCCAAATATTGATAAATTACATGCAGTTGAATTGCATATTTAGCTTCTAGCTAAAATGTTGGGACATCAGAGGAGAATCCTTGGAGGAAGCAAAAAAACATAGAGGGACATTTTCACAAGCTGTCAACACCAGCAACCTCAGCAGAACAATGTGTTATCGCTTAAGAATATATCAAAACTTAGAGTATTCATATTTCAAACTGGCTCTGAGAAACCGGTTCATACATTCATCTCAAGCAGGTTAGACTACTGTTACGCTCTATTTGCAGGATTATCCGAACAGTCAGTAGGATGGCTTCAGCTCATTGAAAATGCAGCAGCCAAGCCAGAGTCCTTACACGTACATTAACATTTGAACATATTACTCCGGCACTAAAATCACTTCATTGGCTCCAGGTACAAAACAGAATCACTTCCAAAATCCTGCTAATAGTCCATAAAGCTCTTAATGGGTTGGCCCCTCTGTACATTTCTGCCTTTCTCACTGATTATAACCTGATGAGACCTCTCGGGTCATCAGGCAGAGGTTTTCTAGCTGTACCCAGAATTAGATCCAAGTCTGCCGAGGGTGCCTTCAGTTACTGTGGTCCTGCTCTCTGGAACAAGCTGCCTGCTGACCTGAGGACCACCACCACTGTGTCCACATTCAAAAATAATCCTTCTCTCCCAGGCTCATGGTTAATTACTGTGTGTGTGTGTGTGTGTGTGTGTGTGTGTGTGTGTTCACGCGCGCCTATATGGTAGCCCCTCATTTCTTGTACAGCTGGTTATATGTGCCTATATGATAGGCACATATAAATGAAAATAAATAAATCCAATACTTCATTAATTCAGTTTCTGCATTTTACTCATACCTGTATTCTTATATTTTTATTGTTTGTTACCTTTGTTTGTGTCATGTTTATGCCTATATTTTATATTTTGTATTTTAATGTAAAGCACATTGAGCTTACTTGTAATGAAATGTGCTATATAAATAAAATTGCCATTGCCATATGTCACCTCATGTCTGAACACAGTCTCAGGGCAAAGCCACACTTGCAAACCATGAATTCTCATGGCATGGCATGGCATGGCTCTCCCTATCCAGCCGCTTACTGATCAGTAACTAACAAGCAAGTGATATTGTGTCCTGTGAAGTGAACAACGTCAAGTTTCACTCTTCTTCATTTTTAGCGGTATCCTAATACAGCCTTTCATCCTACATTAAAATGTGTGTTTATCCCTGCACAATTGTTTCAAATGATCAACATACACAGTGCGAGTGGATTTTCACATTTTCAGGGAAATCCAGAAATTAGACCAGTAATTTCCTTTTCCACCATCCTGGTCGTAGCCTACAGAACAACACAGTGCTGAGGCCTCGTTTGGACGAATGTGATTGGCCCTCGCGGCGCAAACACCGCACACATTTGCATTAAGTTAAACAAATTAACTTTCCTCTCTCCTCTTTTCTCTTATCACAAGCTAGCTCCCCACCGTCTGCTACCCCATAATGCCTTTGGCCGCTGTTATACGCCTTCTATAGGAAATGAATGAAGGTGAATTGGTCGCTCGATGAATCGCTTGCGAGCGTGGCTGTGCCGTGAGACATTGTTCTCAATGTGCCTCGATGGCAAGGTAATTACTCTAATCTACCGTCCTCCTCTGCTCCTGCCGCTGTGTCAGACTGGCTCAGACCACCTCTGTGGCTTCATTACCAGCACTGGGACTCACTAATGGCCTGGTGCTCTTGCTGTGCAGACAGTTGGAGAGACTGTTGGTGAAGCAGGAGATGGTAGAAGGAGCAGGAGGAAGGGAAGGTGGGGCAGATTGGGGGGCCTGCAACACAGCACTAACGGGTTTTGAATCACTGCAAACACTAGAGTTTCTTGATCACACAGTCATAACTGCACACAACATTTTAAGCTGATAGGTCCAGTATCACAGGAAGTCAAATTAGTTGGACACAACGTTTGTTGAGCGAAACATTTCATCACTCATCTAAGTGACCTCTTCAGTCTAAACTGACTGCAGGTATCCCCACCCTTATAAACCATACAGTGGCATAACAACCGAAAACCATCGGTTTCATATGGTTTCATTTGCAAATTGCTGTGACTATTAACTAGAGTTTCAATGGCCATGTGCACTACTCACAGAAGATTGGAGAATGTTTGCAATCACAGCGTTAAAAAACGGTGACAGATGTACTTTTAGCCCCCCCCCCTCGGTTAAGGGATGGTCATTCTGTCTTCACATAGATGGCCTCTTTGATTCCCCATTCAAACCAGCGTTCCTCCCTATCAAGGATGTGTATATCCTCATCCTTGAAAGAGTGGCCACTGGCCTGTAGATGGTGTAGACTGTGGAGTCCTGGCCAGACGTGTTTGCTCTTCTGTGTTGTGTCATCCTCTTGGCCAGCATCTGTTTAGTTGCCCCAAAGTATAAGTCATGACAATCCTCTCGGCACTTAACAGCGTACACTATATCGCTCTGTTTGTGCCGGGGGGCCCGATCCTTGGGGTGGACCAATTTCTGGCGCAGCGTGTTTTATGTGTCGTTATGCCACTGTATTGTTTATAAGGGTGGGGATACCTGCAGTCAGTTGGGACTGAAGAGGTCACTTAGATGAGTGATGAAATGTTTCTCTCAATAAATGTTGTGTCCAGATGAACTGACTCTACTTTCTGTGATTTTCTTACCTGGATTATTGAACATGCATCAAGACGATAGGTCTAGTAGTTTGGGAGATGAGCCACAGATACACACACACACACACACACACACACACACACACACACACACACACACACACACACACACACACACACACGCCAAGCGCATAATCCCTTCCAGCCTGCCACGTGGCGGAGATACTTGTTTGTCAGCATCACTACAGTAGTCATAAAAACGTGGATCTTGCTAGTATTCATCTTCTACCACATGATTAGAGATTCTGCAGTGTGAGTTTTGCATGCGTATACTGCGATGTCCATTCTGTGCAGCCCTAACACGATCTTAAAGAGGTCATATATGGTTTTTTTAATGTGTGTGTGTGTGTGTGTGTGTGTGTGTGTGTGTGTGTGTGTGTGTGTGTGTGTGTGTGTGTGTGTGTGTGTGTGTGTGTGTGTGTGTGTGTGTGTGTGTGTGTGTGTTCAAGGGGGACAAGTCAGGGAGTGTGTGTGCATGTGTCCCTAAACACCCCCACCTTGCTTCTTGGAAGCAGTCAGCCTCAGAACATACAGAAGGACTGGGGGTGGGAATTTAGTTTCACTACTTTTTCCTTTTTTTCCTCTCTCTCTCTCTCTCTCTCTCTCTCTCTCTCTCTCTCCCGCTCTCTTGATAAATGACACCCTGACAGTTGGGAGAAAAAAAACGTTGGGGTCCCTGAACAGATTTCCCAGTTACAAAAATAAAAATGTGTTGGATGAGACAAAGACAGACATTTTACATTCTACATTTTAACCTCAACGAGAGCACTGACAAATGCCACCCCACCCCCACGCCTTCTGTAACGATGACTGTTTATCTCGCCAGAAATGTCATATAGTTAAGAGGTGATAATTCTATATGGCACAAACAGACTCTGACTTCTTCCAAGTTTACACAGCATACACGGTCACACAGATTGAGACGGTCTAACATGTGTCTTTGCTTCACTCTAAATAGAAAGGGTGATTTGTGGGCTCGCTCATTCCAGGTTGGAGAATCTTTGATGGAAATGGAGAGGGTTTCTTTTTTTCTTTTTTAGGTGGACACGATGGTATTTCAGAGGTTAAAAACATTTAGAAAAAGAAGGAAAGCCACTTTATTTTCTATTTGTATTCTTGCAACGAATTGTATTCTTTCAATGAAATTTGTCTTCTGCATTTAACCCATCCTATTGTATAGGAGGCGCAGTGGGCAGCTGCAGCGCCCGGGGACCAACTCCGGTACTTCTTTCCATTGCCTTGCTCAGGGGCACAAGCAGGAGTATTAACCCTAACATGCATGTCTTTTTGATGGTAGGAGGAAACCGGAGCACCCAAAAGGAAACCCACGCAGACACGGGGAGAACATGCAAACTCCACACAGAAAAGACCTGGGACAGCCTAGGGTTCGAACCCAGGATCTTCTTGCTGTGAGGCGACAGTGCTAACCACTGGGCCACTGTGCCAGAAAGGTGATAAAATCTATCAACAGTTGTGATGTCTGTGTGCGTCTTACAGCATGAATCCCAACACCGCTTCCAGATTTGGATCCGGAGAGTTTTGGGTGTCCGGGTGTACTGATGGATGTGGAGATGATACCTGCATAGTCATGATACACTGTAACATAAATAAAGGCAAATTTCATAATTCAAGCAAGACAGATAAAATGGAAAAACACATTTTGGTACCCAACACTCTGCTATATCTCACAACAGCAAATGGACTGATGAATGCACAGGGAGAAAAAATGAATGAAGAAATGTTGACTGATGACCTTTGAATTGAGTCTAGCAGTATTTTTATGGCTCCTTCGCTGCACAAGGCAATTCTTTCAGATTAATATCCCAACACACATGATCAAAACCTGGTTATTTTCTGTCTCACATGAGAGCCCCACCACATTACATGTCTTATGTATGCAAACTTCTTTGGCTCATAAAGCCGATTCCAAACAACAACTTCCAATATGGCACCCATTCTGATTGAGAGTTTCTCAGTTGGAGAGTCCTAAACTGTGGGTAAAATGAAGCTAATTACCAAGAATCTTCTTTTCACGAGACAAAACGTAGATGTTTTGAATGAGTAACTTGTGTGTTAGCGACCATACAGTCACCTGCTTGGGTTGTCATATTAGCAGGTTTTATCACTCGGAAAGCTTTCCCTGTGACCAACAACCTTCCTGCATTTCCCAGTTTGGACCATGAGCATAAGGAGAGGATATATTCGTTGGGTAGCCTTCACTTTTTTGCAGCATTCATATCCATAATGCAAAGCCTTCATCTGCATGCCACAATCTGCATTGTCCCAATGCAGTTAACCTTACTCATCCACTATTCCAAACAGGTTAATTAAGCCTGGTATTATTTGCATAATTATTCATCCTCATATTTTTAAGGCCAGGCTGTTATTCATTAAGCGTTACACACAGATCCATATATGGACCAAAAACAAGAGTTTTGTTATTTCAGTAGTACCAGATTATTGCTAAAGACACCACATTTTAACTTCACCAAGTTTTCAGTTGTCAGCTCAGATGGGATCTAAATGGATATGGAAAATATGAATGCAAATGTGAATCTCTTAAGACACATCCTAAAAAAAACAACAACAAAAAAACAACAAAAAACAAAAACAAAACAAAACAAAAAAACTCCAGAGGTCGGGGCTTTAAGTAAAACAGAAAGCAAACCTTAGATGACTAGGTTATGTTTATTCTCTTAAAAAATCCTTCTGTATTTTATTAAAAAAAAAAGCAAAGAAAAAGAACGCTACACCATCCCAATCACCACTAAACATGCCACAATTTCCAGTTTGTTGTTTTGTTTTGTTGTTTTAACCCTATTAGAAAATGTGTTGTTGAAAGATGCTTGTTAGGGATGGAGGGTAAAATGCAAACTTGATTTTTAATCTTTCTACATCACAAGAATGGGCAAATAATGGACTTGTTAATATATTTATTTATTTTTTTACATTACCCCATTGTCTTTGCCAACCTGTGGCACTGTGGATAAATGTGTCACCATACTTTAAGGTCCAGTTCTACTGCTGGGCTTTATGTGACTTGATGCTCTGCAATAAAATGAGCCAATGAATGCACAGGATGTGATGCTCCTCTGTGATTGGTGCGTGCAGAGAATTAAATAAAGGCAGATTTAGGTTGGACTCTGTGAATTTTAATATTATCCAAACCACAACAACATCACAACTTTACCCCAGCTCACACTTCCTCCAGAGAAAGAAAGGGGGTTAAAGGAATGGGTAGTGTGTGTGTGTGTGTGTGTGTGTGTGTGTGTGTGTGTGTGTGTGTGTGTGTGTGTGTGTGTGTGTGTGTGTGTGTGTGTGTGTGTGTGCAAAAAAAAAACAATTCCAGACCCATGAGATTAACTATAAACTCATCTTTGGCGAATATTTTGAAACAAAATAAAATAACATTGTGGAAAACAGCCAGGTGCATTAAGATCCATTAAGAGCCACAATTTGTCCTTAAGCTGTCTGAGTTCCCTTAATTATCCCATGCATATTTGTTGTTGAATTTAATGTGATTCACTTTATTGTACCTTTCACCATTACTATTTGCTTGCTGTGTTAAACTGGTTACTTACCTTGTACCAATCAAATGCATTCATTGTTACTGTCCGAACTTTAACATGCTCACAGCGAGTCTTGCACATGCAGCAGCAGTTTTGATGTGCACCCTCCCGTCATCACCATCACTGCAGCAGAGGTCAGTGGTGTGCTGGGTGCGCTTTTACCTTTGAGGGGAGTCTCTGCTTAGTCAAACAATAGCAGAGTATTAAAACATGCCAATAGAGCAGTATTAGTCAACAGCCTTAGTCAATACACCCCACTGGGCTGCATGTCCTCCTACAAACACAACCAATTCCTTCAACAGGCCTCAGCACTAGATGGAAACATCAATTACAGTAAATTACACCAAAACAGTGTGTAACACTTCAATTTATTTAATCTCCTGGGCTGTCTGGGCTGTTCTGGATGAAAGCAGAGCAGAGCACTCGGAGTAAGATAACATTACGCAGCCCTGAGATGCATTGCCTATCTATCCTCTTTTGGGTTTATACACACCAAGAATGGGCTATTTATATTTTTGCTTCCTGGGACTCAAGTTCGTTGGCATTATTACACAGTGAGAATTGACTTTAAAATGTTTTCATGTGGAACTTCAAATGGGAGGCCTCTGATGCAGGGCCCACGATTCTTAAAATCCACAGCAGCTCCTCTGTGTGTGCTGAGGCACCTGGAGTTTCACAGGACACGAGGACTTTCAGCTTGATGCAAGCTCGTGCAGCTGGAAACACTTGCATGGGCAGGGCAAAAGACACTTTATGTGGTTATTAAAAAGCATTTATGTCAGAGTCCTTGGACACAGGGTGATAAATTCTGCAGCGAGTCTACTTTGAGAGAATGGTGGCAAAGAAGAATCGCAACTTGGTTAACACGCTCAATTTTCCTCCACAGTGCAACCACAAAATGGTAGCTTACCAAAGGCAGTAACTATGCACCCAAAAAAACACATACACAAAAAACAAAAAAAACAACAACAAAAAAAACAAAAATTGCTTAATTTCAACCAAACCCTGTTGTGTTTTAGTGAGCCGCCTTGCTATGGTCAATTATCTAGAGGGGCTGTTGGATGCAAGGGACAGATGAAGATTTGGCAGTTTCAGGGAACATTTTGGGGGGGCTGGAGTAAATGAAAGACAAATGCGAGTGGTGCCCACTCAGCTATTTTCCCAGTCAAGATCAAAGGCATGCTGGACCGGCCGCTCCGCGGGAAACTTGAAATGGGTCCTGCCTTTGTTTGCTGTTGCTAGGAGACTTGCAGACAGCTTAAAGTGTTTGCAGTGGGCAACAGCATCAAAAAACATTTCCAATATAAAAATTTTCAGACTGCCTTGTATTAGCATCCGGGTCTTGCGATTTACAGAGGACACTACAACACCAACGAATAATGATCTACTATATCTGGGATGGTCATGGACTACATATCGAAGAACGCACTCGTTTTTTGTTTTTTTTTTTTGTTTTGTTTTTTTGCCATGAACCAAAATAGTTACTCTCAGTCCCACATGTGCATAGTTGAAACGGGAACTTCTATGGATTTCAACAATGTGCATGCACCTTTTCCCGCACAACATAAGGATTAACACACTTTTTATGTGAGAACGCACAACAAATGAAACCGCATACAGCGTACAAATGGGGACTATATTTAGTCTGATACATTTATAATGCTGAGGTTCAGCTTAGCAACAAAGCTAATTACAATATTGTTATCTGCTAATGGCCCTCGTGATAGTAAGGTTGCCTAGACATGTGTCACAGAGAGCTCATTAGATAGCATTAGTTCAACACCCTAATAATGTCCAAACCTGCTGAGCAGAAGATAATGGCTAGGCCCTTGATATTTGCAGTACTGTTGTCTGGCAAATAAAACCGCGGCCATAGAGTTGATGCACAGGGTGGACTGCAGCTTGAAAGGAAACACTTACTTCAGCAATCGCATCTAAAACCACAGAAGAAAACAACATTTTTGAATAGATACCAGCTCATTATGAATTAAGTAATCGCAATGAGCCTTTTACAGCAAACAAAATTCCATTTCTCTGCATCTTCTCCGGTGATGCAAAAATAACGTCATGTAGGTGATTATTAAGAACGGGACAAAGTACAGCAACAGTATGCAATTATACAGTTACACATTTGATGGCGGCACTTAACTTAATGCTAAACTTGGGTTATTCCTGTTGATCTCCGTCATGCCTTTTTAAACCATGGCTTGTTTTCATGACTTGACCTAAATGCGTGACCTTAAGTCACCTGTTAGGGGCATGCCATCGTGGCTAGCAGCATTCAAGCTCTAGAATGAGCTGATCTGAAAGCTCTCAACATTTATATAATACTGTGGCGGAAGTCTACGCTGGTGTGAAGTAAATACACACATTCTGAGAAGGACTATGTGTTGGGGCTGAGGGCAAGCCCCTCTACTGTGTGCAGTGTGTGGGTAGTTGTGATCATGTCTGCCATAGTGCGTTGGATCTGTGTTGTAGCTGATGGAACACATGAAACTGCAATTGTCACCAAAGTGACCTTCATGTCTGGAACGGTTAAGATTAGAATCGTGCTGTGTCTGCCTCGTGTTTTCACTTCTTGAGCCAACTGGCACAGCGCTGGCGTCCTCTCCCCGGCTCCCAGTCTGCCGCGATGACGACGACGATCAGATACCGCATGGCATGTCAAGATGACAGAAATACCAGCAAGCCAACTGATTTTTGGATGATTCTGATATGCATAATGAAACCAATCAGTTACTTTGCGAAGGAGATTTGTTCTTGGACAAAGTAGCCGCTGGCATTGCTTACCAATTTTTATTCTTTAGGACACCTGGCCCTCTTTGCATAGGGCTCTCAGTGGGTTGAAAAGGGTCTTTCTTCAAATACGAGAAAGAAGTGCAGTATTTCTTCATATTTCTAAGTTTGCGTGTTCTTTGGGGATGAATTTCATACAGTCAACAACTGAAGGAAGCTTACATTCTGTCCAACATGCCAGCTAACGCACGCGATGTGTCCTGCCTGAACCCGCTTGATCCAGTAATAGTGCTTCAACAGAGCAAAGGTACAAAGTGGAAAAGCGGATTCATTCTCCCGTCCTTTTTTTGCTATGCCGAAACACTTCAAGGTAACCCTAGTGGGAGGGTTTTTTTTGTGTGTGTGTGTATTGCTTTCAGTGAAGACAGACAGAGATGTTGCCATCTCCTCTCTCTATGCGTGGAGGGATCCACCCCTACGTGTGTGACATCACCATCAATGCACCACAGCAGAACTGCTTCCAAATCACGCATCAGCAATCCAAACAGCTTTCTACTGATGTGTGCAAAGCTCCCGCATTACCTGTGCTACCCTCTGTTAACACATGCTGTGGGTGTCCTTTGCTTTATACATTTCTGCATTGCACCATTTTTTGGGGTTTTTTTTTTCATTTTGAAGAGGAAACAGATAGGGACTGGTTCTTAACTGCCATTCTTCATTAGAAATTCTTAATCATAATTATGAATGCAAGTTGATTAAAGTCCTAAGTGGTTTGTCTCATTTAGGACTCTGCATGCATGAGTTTTCTTGCAAGCGAAACGGTATAATGAATCTATTGGGGGAAACCGTTGATTTGGCGCATGAACAATATTTCTTTTCCGCTGCATGAGCCGTCTCAGATGATCTGAAAATAATTTTGCTCCAAAGCTGTTTTCTTCCTTGTTGAAAAGAAGGTGTTCATTTGCAAAGTACAATACTCTATTCAATAAATCATGAAAAATATGATTAATATATCATATAGATTTATAGACATCGGTAGGCTGCATTTTTAATAAATTTGATAGCACACCAGCTGAGCTTTTGAATAGGCGTGAAAAATTATGTATAGATGTGAATGCAGATGAAATTGGAAAAATGTCAAATGCACTTAGTTTTCACCCCATACTGAGAAGTGGACTTTAGGTAACGCTTTGGAATATATAGTGTGTATATATATATATATATATATATATATATATATATATATATATATATATATATTCTGTTATCTGATGAATCTATTTGATAATTCCTGTTAAGTATCCCTTAGAGGTGACTTTGCTTGGTAATGTTGTGTCTGCTTCAGCCACCACATCAAAAGAAGGATTTCTTGTTTCAGCAAAGCTGTACATTTTTAGCTGGTAGACATTGGGCTTATTAAACAAGAGACAATCTGTGTGTATCCCATAAACCAGCTATATCAGGTTCCCAAACAATTTGCAAAAGAAGAGCCGATAAGATGTTTCTGATTTTTTTTTTTTAAATTGTAATTCCTTCTCAGAGGAGAGCTTCAGAAAATCTGAGTGATGAAATAGCCCAGCGGTCCTGCTTTTTGGTGCTAAGAGTTCACCTCGATGATTTGAGGATGACTGCTGTCTGAACTCAGTAACCCCCACAGAGACAATAAAAGGCCTGGATGAGGAGGACTAACAGACGGGCTGACAGTTTATAACTCGGGGAGGCAAAGGTATAGCCCCGCGTAAGGATAAAGATTTAGTAACGGTACGAGAATGGCATTCTCAGCCAGAGGTCAGAGGGCCAAAGACATCTTTTTAAATCCCCTGAGGGTGCGTGAGGAGACCCTGGACTCAGGAAGGAGCCGACAGTTACATGCCTTTGGCATTCGACAAAAGAAGTGTCACAGTTAAATCAGCAAGCTTCATCATTCTCCGCAACCAATTGTTTACCAAGTTTTGTAAATGAGGGTCTATGTGGGACTCACCATTTCAGGGACACAAAGAAAGAGACGAGCATCAACAAAAAGGGTTAAAGACAGTGCATCTCCTAGCCTCCTGGGGACCTGACCAGTCCATGCACCTGCACTGTACATAAGACTGCAGAGGTCTGAAACCACAAATCACAATGTGGCGCTTGGGGTCCCTTCCCATGTACATTCCAGCAGAATGTTTTGCTTGTCAGACGGGTCTTGATGTCCTGCACATGCATACTGTCTGCAAAACTCATCAAACTATCCTGGGGGAGATCTTCTAACTATTCTTGGATAATAGTAGTATTCAATGAGGTAGGCTCCCCATGGAAAGAGGAGATTATCTGTTTGTTTGTGGTTTGCTTAATATCTATCTATCTATCTATCTATCTATCTATCTATCTATCTATCTATCTATCTATCTATCTATCTATCTATCTATCTATCTATCTATCATCATCATCCATCCATACAGCCATCCATCATCCATCCATCCATCCATCATGCACTATTTGATTTGATTATCATACTGACAATAGTAAAATTACAAAGGTAACAGTTGCTATAATGTCTGTTTTTTTGTGTTTTTCTAAAGCTAGTATCACTCACTAAGATCAAAAATCTCTTTTGAAGGAGATACTATGTTGGCATCCATCAAAGATGAAAAAAGATGCAGGCCATAAAACAATACTGGTTTTCATTGGCAATAAATGGTGTTTACAGAACTCAAACACAAAAGGCTTGCATGGCAGACAGAAGAGACAGAAGCGACAGAGAGAGAGGGACAGAGAGAGAGAGAGAGAGAGAGAGAGAGAGAGAGAGAGAGAGAACAACAACAATCCTCTGAATCTTACCTTCGAGTGACAGAGAGAGAGAGAGAGAGAGAGAGGGGGAGGGAGAGAGAGAGAGAGAGAGTGAGTGAGAGAGAGAGAGAGAGAGAGAGAGAGAGAGAGAGAGAGAGGGTGAGTGAGAGAGAGAGAATGGCCCCGCAGTTTAACAATGAAGCCAAACAACATGTTGGTTGTTGTGTTGCTGCAAGACCTTGAATGGAAGCAATTGTCATAATTATTGAATTTGTGATGGTCTGATGATTATAATATATTTTGACCACATAGACGCTCTGTGTGTCCTAAATATAATTTACCCCAGTATGAAAAACATCATTGTAATACACAAGGTGATGATGGGCCCTCGGTGACAGAGCCTTTGCTTAAGCATCGTTTACACTGGCATGTTACTTTTGAATGAATAGGAATACTCACACTACTATATTTTGCTTTGTTTTGAATAAATCACTGCATAAAAAAAATAGACCTGTACAGCCGAGGAGTGCCCGGTGCATAATGATATGTGAGCAGTTTAAGAGTCTTGATCTTTTCACACCCTCAGAAAGAACTGTTACTGGAGAGGATTTGCTGTTGGATTCCCCTTTTCAATCTAACGGCATTAAAAAGCGTAAAGACTTGCAGACATAAGAGCGAGGCTGACGTCACAGTCTAAGAGTCACCCGCCGTGTGTTCGGCGTCTCCAAGTAAAGACTTATCTACAAAAAAAAAGTTTGGGCCGACAATGTGGGTGGACAGGGCGTGAAACTACTATCATCATCAGTTTTGAATGAAAAAAAGAAAACATATCTTTGACAAAAAAGGAGGCTCATTCCAATTCAGCAGCGTTGTTAGGACAACGAGAACCATCCCTCAGATGATTAGTTCCACTTCAAAAGAATTTACTTTCCGCGGTGGAAACGTCCCCCTTTTGTGTCCTTACATAGGGGTTTCTCAACCAAAAGAAGAATCGTATGTTTAGTCAGCCTGTTTATTATTCTTTCTGTTCACACTACAATTGTATATAATAAATGGAGTGCCACTAACAAAGGCCTATTAGCCCATAAACATGTCCTAGTACACACACAGAAAGGCTAAACCGCGGTCTCTGCAGAAGAAATAAGAAAGATGGTCGGCGTGCTACTTCAGGCATGAACTACATTGCTGGAAAACAGCGGCGATGCAAAATGTCCTTTCTCGCCACGGACATCGTGAACTGTGCATGCACGTTGCAAAAAATTTTATCTAAGGGGGGGGACTGTGGCACCATCTCGGTTTTGAGGGAAAGCCACACCTAGCAAAACAGCGCTAGTCACTGGTGACGTTGCGGAGCAGCAGTATGCAATGGCTGTTCACATGCGCCGTATCGAAACAATGAATGAATTTTGCTTGCTCATTTGTAATAAGCAGCACGCTCATGCACGTCAACCGGTTTGCAGCAAGAGATGAACGTACTCAGACACTGCCCACAAGTGAATGTTGGTTTGAATAAGCCGTTTTCAAATGAACACTTGAAACGGGGAGAAAATTACTTGTGATGGGCAGAATTGCGTGTCTATGTTTCTTTCTATTTGGCACTGGAGGCTACATCATGAAAACGTAATGTCTCTCAAATAAACAGTGTGTGAGCTCGTGCCATTTTCACTGAAAAAACTCCACACTATTTAAGAGCTGAATTTACTTGCAATTCTATAGTCAAAAATTAAAAAATTGCCTCAGTGGGCTTTACAGCAACACAACATCCTGTCCTTAGACCCTCGCATCGGATAAGGAACAACACCCTAAAAAAAAAAAAAAACCTTTAACGGCGAGGAAAAATAGAGCAAATCAAAGAAAATTGCATGTACAGTATTTATATATGCATGATTTAATGGCACATCACTGTGCCAAGTTTGTGTTTTACCATCTTTGGAACGTTTCCAGAGGTTAAAAGAGACATTGTAGGTTGGTTGTTACTTCCCAGTTGTTGTATGGACATCGTTCCAACACAACTGCAGTTCAGCTTCATGGGCACATCACCCGGCAAATTCTTAATGGTCCCAAGAAAAATAAAGGCACATGTTTTGAAAATGTGGGTGACTAAAGCGGAGAGAGAAAAAAAGTTTTGTCAAAGCCTGCAACTTGAGAAAGCCTCTCTGAGCTGTTTTCAAGTTTTCCCCTGTGCTGGTTGACACCCTGACTGCTCTTTCATATTTTTAAATGCAATGGATATTTAATGGAGCTGGAGTCCAAAAGGAATCCCACGTCTACAGACTTTGAGCTAACTTATCGTAACCTATGCCTGTTCTCAGGTTTGAAGTGCAAAATGTGACAGTGTTTAAATCTCTTTTACGCTTACGTGCCACTGATCCTGAAGAACTGAGGGTTTCGAACCCCTGAAAAAAAGGTTCAAATCTGCACCTATGAGGATGCATCCAGGGACAATCCATAAGATACATAATAATGCCGAGTGACATATTTTATTTTTTTGTTCTTTTGTTTTTTTTGTTTTTTTTGAGTGCATGTTTTCACCGGTTCATTTTCATAGAAGTCAGCCAAACTCATGCCTGTTTGCATTTGGCCGACTGCGGCTCGGCATGCCAAGCTATTACAGGACTTAACAGTGGTTTGCTATTGGAATCATCATTTCACTACACATATTTTAGAGATGTACCACCACACTGCCTTTGATAACTGCGTACTGCATAGGTATTGAGAGCAGCCTTTCCTGGTGTGACTCAGGAGCATCCATACTTCTGTCATGATCGGTGATCGGCCCCTTCATGACCAATACAAATGCGCTCAGAGGAAAGGAAACCACTTGGCACAGGACATACCAGTAGCAGCCCTTTAACATCGACAACTGTCAAGGCTTTGATTTCCGACTAATAACAGCCACACAACCAGTTGTCCTGTCCCTTGACCCACCCGTGCACACAAAAACGGTTGAGTTTGCCAATTCGCTCTTCTCTGGAAAGCAGAGAAATACACACCCCTACTTCTCATACCTTATACGCTACCGCTCCATCTGTCTCAAATGGCACCGATAACAGTCTGATCAGTGATATTGGCTGGAGCCTACACAGCGTTTCAAGACATATTTAGGTATGTTAGATTGGCACTAACACAGTCTGGTCCAGTGCCAAGTTGCCAAACAGTTACTATTAAAGACAGTAAGATGTGTGGGGCCCAGAGATCTGCAAGAGCAAGACAGGTCTGCTGTGAGTGAGGTGGTGACACTGACCTGTTACTGAAACTGTACATTCATCTAATGAACTACATATGGTCCCTTCCATCCCGACTTGTTTTAGAATATTATATTCCAAATAAGACATCTTTAGCACATTGGCATTTGGTTTTAATAAAAACTGCATTACAGATGAAATGTATTATTATATTTATCATCATCATCATTTCTTATTATTTTTATTATTATTATTATTACCTTTAGACCTCAGAGACCAGGGGAATGAGAAGAACCAGCGATCAAAATACAAGGTCAATAGAAGCAAATAAGAGTGTCATAACCCAAAAGAAAAAAAGAAAATTGCTTAAAAAAAAAAAAAGAAGAAGAAGAAAGAAAATTGAAAAATGGCTAAAACACAATAAGTCTTTCTTTTTTCTGATAAATGAGAGAGAGAGAAAGGGAGAGCTGAATCGGAAAAAGGACACATTCTCAAATGAAGTGCAACTAATTGCTTCTTTCATCTATGCAATTAAAAGCAGAATTTTAATCCGAGTAGTTTATTTCTTGTTTTGATAACTCATCACGTGCCAGAGCCTTTTAATCAGCAGGAAAAAAATATAAGCATTGCATATTAATTCTGCACTCAGGGACTAGCTGTTATTTACACTGCTGATTTTCATCATTCTCTCCCCTGTGCAGGAATCCTCTGAGCTGATCCGACAAAGACTAGTTCTAACAGACAAATAGAGGAAACCTTACAGAAGGCTCTGGCAAGGCTAACCGCTAACATTTTCAATCAACATGATTTTAGGTGTGTGGGTGCACGTGTGTGTGTGTGTGTGAGTGTGTGAGTGTGTGTGTGTGTGTGTGTGTGCGTGCGTGTGTGCATTTGCGTGCACACAGGTGGGCGAGTGTGAGGGGTTTGTTAAAATGGTGTTGAGAATCAATCGGATGTTGTTGTTAGTGTGCGACCTTTAAAGGGAAACATTGCTAAGGTGACATCACAAGTTGTCATGTGTGACGTTGGTGAAATGTCTCTGGAATGCCTCTGCCTCTGGTTGCCCGTGTATAAGGACTTGGTATCGTCAGCTCAGCTCTCTTATATCTGTGTGATGAAACAGCTCAGCTCTGTGACGTAACCGCAACCACAACCCTACCTTACCCGAATGAGATGGTAATGACTTTCTTCACATGGGGAATTTAGCAACATAAAGCGCACCCCAACAGGTTCTAGAGAAGGGATGTGTACCTCGCTTGTGACTAATAATAGTGCATCTGCTCCCTTGACTTGGAATTCATATCATGGGATTAAAAACTGAGATCAAATATATGGGTCAGTGGGAATTCTGTTGGAAAAAATCCGAGAGGAAAAACAAAGTGTAAAATATGTTCTCCTGACAACTGATCTAAGGAGTGCAGCAGCGACTAAGGAAATTATTTTGGGCAGAGTAACAACACAGAACATTAATTAACAGAGCTGGTTTTAACTGATTGAAAGCGAATGCTTGTCCACACACATGCACACAAGCCTAATTATTTCCAAGCCTTGCTTGTCTAAATAAGCTGTGTAAATAAAGGCACCAGTGGCTTGAAATGTTCAAAGGAGAGCCAACAGAATGGAAATGATCAAAAAGCACCAATTTTAAATACTGGTGACTTACAGTGAGCTAGAATATGTCAGGATTAGGTGATGGCCGCAGTTTCATTTTAATTCTGGAGGGACGCTCTGGACCCCACCCCCACCCCCACCCCCCAACACGCTGTGACTGAAGGGGGGGTTACAGTAAAAAAATGGCTATTAGCCTCTCCGCTCTGGAACTAATGCACTGGTCTAATAATTAGACAGTAATATCGCCCTTCGATTTCTGCGTACAATTAATGATGTGACTGTTGACAGAAATGTATGATTAATTTGCTCATATTTGCTCACTGCATGTTGACATACATCTTTGCCTTGAATCAGAGTTTGGCTATATTTAAAGCCAAATTACCACCTCTCATCCCCCATCTCCTCTTTGAACCTGCTAAATATATATACCTATGTGTAGAGGTTTGTCAGGCATCTTGGGTAATGGCGGGTAATGGCTTTGCAGAATGCAAAAGAGCAATGCCTGATTTATTATGAAGATGAATAATACAAAGTGTTTGCATAATTGTGTCAGTGATTTCACGTTGCCGCTGGCCTTGTGTTCTTATGTATATATCAACAGACCACGCTGGCTCCAGATCCATTTGCTCTGTTCGCGTTTTAATTGGCTGCTATCTTTAATTCAAGATGTCAAAAGAAGGAACAGAAAAGTGTACTATTTTGCATCACACATATAAAAAAAACAACCTAATCGTGGGAGTCTTAGCTCCATGTTAATAAGTCAGTATGGGAGGGGTTTATTTTGTTCTCCTAGGCTCACTAGCACTATTCATGGACCAACAGATATGGTATATTCTTAATGAACATCATGTACAGGGTGTAATTAATGATATATTTGATCAAATAGCAATAGTACCAGTCTAACAGTGCGTGGATGCAAAATCTCTGCATACTTCTTGGAGATTCATTAAATGCTGGTGTTGCAATATGCCGGTAATGTAGCCATTATAAATCACTTTGAGTACGATTCTGCGATATTTTTTTTTTTTGTTTTCTAGGAAAAATAAACTGCTTTCATTTGACTTTTTTCAAAATTGAAAGTGCACCTCTACGGCGACCTGACTGGGTTCAAAAATACTTTGGGATATATACTTACATTGAGAGCTATGCACTTTCAAGGGTAAGGTTTTTTTTTTGTTTTTTTTTTTTGTTGCAGATTAATATTTTGGAGACACCATCCTGTTACACAGAAGGATTGCATAATTCTGTCACTTACATAACAGAGGGAATAACGTGTGCCATTCACCACATAACAGCAGTTTGGGTTTATGGTAATGCAGCAGATATGGGGGTGGAGCCGGGGACTAGCGCTAATTACCTCAGCCATAGCCTTCTCTAATAATAGGTTTGAAGAAACTATATGAAATACACCTTTGTTCTTGCATGGGAGATGGATATTTGATCCCCCACCTCATCAGCACATTCTGCGTACGGGTTATTCCCTGGGAACTGAGATAGATAGTCAGATCAGCCTTGGTCTTTTTGAAAGTCATCTGCTTTGCGGATAAAATGTGAAGTTCACTGCTTTAAGATGGCGATGGCACTGACATGATACCGATTATGTGCTGCTGTTTTTGATGTTGAATGTGCACAAACCTACGCACAGACACACTATAGAGCCCATTACCATATCATAGGACTTGTCCGATAGAAGGTTAGGCTGCCTTATTGATCATCAAAAAGATGAAGGGACGGTCCATTACTTTCCCCTCTGCGAGTCTTAAATCCACTACCTGGGTGCCTCAAAGGCAAACTAGTGGTTCCTTACTCTCTCATGCCCCTAGTGCTTCCTTTGGCCTATGACTACTGACAAAGTATTTTCTGCAACAATCCTTTAGCTGCAAGAAGGGCTGAGATGATGCTTTGCTTTTTTTTTGCTTTTTTTTTTTTTTTTGTGTCAAATATCAAGATCCTGTCCTGCTCATGGGTGTAAAGATACCGCTTGGAGGCTGCCTTTCATTTCTCACTACTTCCTTCTCACCAGCATTTACAAATATTTCTGTCTTTTGTCCTGCACTTTAGGGTCAGCACCAAACCAAATCTCATTTGTCTCGTCCATTAATGTCACAGCGTTAAAGCATCATATCATCACAGTGCAAAGCTCGTTCTAAGCATAATTGAAAAAGCCTAAGGGGAATTCCTCAGTTCTGTTTGGGGCCCACCAAACACCGTCACCCTACATCCATCACTGTAGAGTTAAGGCCCTGGGGTGTTCTGTAATGCTGGGAGGTTAACATAGTGATCACTGTGCACACACTCGCTTAATGCTTCCTCAACTGCAGCCCCTTAAGCTCTCAGTATTTGTACATAGTCAATCACAGCAGAAGAAAAACTGCATACAGCATTGTGTCAAGTGCATATTAATTCAGCAGCCACATACCAAGGAGTGCAAGCCTGACACTGTCAACACAGGCAGGCTTGGCAAATGGATGGACTTCAATGGGGATGTGATCAGAAACAGCATCCTTCCTTCAGATGTCGAGTTCACAGGCTTGATTACACAGTCGCCATGCAATGCATACTGCAACAGATAAAATTAAACACCCGCGATTACACACCACTTTGAAATACCCTGGACCGTGATCAATGTGATCACTTTTTTTAAGCTCATCCTCAAAAGATGGAGATTTGAGAAAGCATACAAAAAGTATTCAAATGGTGTATCTCCCAACAACTCCAAATTGTCGCTAATGAAATGTGATGGTTTTGAGAGACAGCAAAGACAACAGGCGCCTGGGGTCTCCTGGCGCTGTGTTTTTCAAATCTAAGGCATTGTGCTCTTAAGGCATATTGATCAAAGGCTCCTTAACATTCTCTAACAAGTGCTCCAAATGCATTCTGTATAATTTAATCATTAAGCAGAAGCATAAAAAAATGACTAATAAAAGATAAGTCTCAAAGATGCTATTGAGCTGTTGGAAGGCAAAATTAAAGGCATCGATTTCTGCTCCGATGTGTAGTTTTAAGCATATTCAACTGGCTCCTCGCACACGCAAGAGCTACCAATTGCCCTTGCCGAGAAGTGAAGGACATTAAGGCAGCCATCCTGGTTGATCTCGGATGACCATCGTCTGGACGAGGGATTAGAGGCAAGGGCACAAAAGCTATGGTCACCTCCCTCAAGAGGATAGCATTGGACCTCATTGGTCTAGATCTTGCCAGAAGTTGCCAGATCTTCAAACACACACCCGCACAACCTACTTTCATAGTGATCAGACCTCGGGGGTGTGGATTTTGAGAAACAGTTTTTTACAAAAATGAATACCTTTACTTTGTGCAATGCATGCGGTCACGAGTTTCACGGGCTGCATCAGGTCTGTTTTCAACTTGTTGTTTCTCATTGGCATGCGATGGCCATTGTCAGTAATGAATAACTCCTTGGCTGAGTTGTCTCTTAAGAGACCTTTAAAGTCTCCATGACTTCCTCGAAAGGCATGGATTATACATGAAAAAAGAAAGAGAAAAAAACATGTCTTTTTAATAACCATCCACATGGGTAAATTGCAATGCATCAAAAGACAAAAATGCATCAGATATCGAGATGGGCGGGGTCTTCCTTTTTCTCCGCTGCGTATTGGCTGTTGACCGATACTCACTTTTTGGCAAAGTCTGAAACAATAGTCCATAAGCTAGGAATTGGATGGGCTTGGGCTTAAGTTGACTGTGGAGCCCCATTTGGGAAGTGTGAATAGAGGGCTGGTTTAATAAGCCCTAGTACCGGCTGAGCTACACAGGGGGCTGGCACCACTGACATCAGAAAACTGCAGTGCAGATGAAGGTGAGAGACAAATGTGTGGGATCAGTCTTGTTAAGTCATAAGATCATAGCGCTCGAATTCACCATTTTATAGTCTGTAAAATGCTCAGAACACATCTGCCTCTGTGCACTGTACAGCTATAATTGTGTTGTCAAGAGCCCTGCGTCTGATGACATTTTTTTAAAAGCTCATTAATTGTCAAGTTGTCAAATGAACATGAAACAGATTATCTTACTAATGTTTTTAGAAATACAGCAAGTGACATGACTCAGTGGTGTTTACCCAGACTGAAATATTCATCCGGCACCAGTGTTTCATCTCTTTGACAGTCTGATTACATATTGTGCAACCTAACCTTTACAATCAATGTTCCTTCATTTTTGCAATCAACCTCATTATACACTGGTAGCATCAATGATGCATGTGTGCCAAGCCCTTCAGCAGCTCATGTGCTCCAACTGGAAAGAGGATAGGAGTATAAAACAAAACATAGCACAGGCAGATCAGTGCAGAGTGCAGCTGCACCCAGTTTACCTCGCAGGGTTGCAATTTTCCATGGACAGCGGGGCAACATACAAGGGGATCAAAAATATGTATATACGAGTAGAGGGTCATACATTTCAGTGGTAGAAATTGGGGGAGGACACCTACCTACCATGGCAGCACACTATTGAGAAGACAGAGATTAGGGGGCCGCCGCAAAGGAGTCATGAAGAGTGAAGATAGCCAAGAGCTGCGGGGAGATGAGAGACAGGAACAAGGAGACCTGGCGCAAAAGGAGGGGGCACAGGCGGGTGGATGAAAAGAGAACAAGCTGAGGCACAATGGTACTGCCGGCTTGACCTGGGGAGGATGGGGGGAAAAGCCAGATATTCAATTAAAATCACATTTGGTCAGCCTCGCCATCACCAATAGTCACAGTCAACGCTGACACAGCTTTGCCAGGCCCTCGTAAAGTGCCTTATTTGGGAAAAACGGGGAGTAGGAACACATGCGAGCTGTGCAGTGTAAGTTACACAAGATGTCATACATGGTTACGATGATGCATCAAACCAAAGACCCAGTGTGACAAAGTGGCCCACCCCCTGATACACCATAGGGGTTCAACCCAAGTATAGCACAACAGCAACTCAGGGATGCACAACGGTGATTAAACGGATCACGAGGTGAAATGGATACTTTTACATGAAATTGTTTGCTATGTACCCTGTCAAAAAATGGCGCCCCAGTGCTTGTTGCTAGGCAGAGAGCGCCAGAGTAAAGATGGCGGCTGACAAATGGCAAACTGGGAAGAGGAGGGTCTCATCAGTTGCGATTAGTAGGGGGACGGTTGTGGCGGGGCGTAATTTTATAGACTATTGCTTTGTCAGAATACGGAATCCAACCTTTGTGTAAAAGAAAGAACATTTCACTTTAGTTTGTTCTATTTTGGTCTTTTTATCTGTATGACCTCGCTGCGATTGCATGACATGAAAATAGAGAGCTAGTTTCCTCATGCAAGCACAGACATAATTCTAAGAAGCGAAAACAAATTATACCTTAATTAAGTTTTACGTATAGAGCTGCACATTTCGACGTCAAAGACAATGAAAACTCAGAATGTAGCAATATAGCAGTGAAAACGCCATAATTTGTTGGTTTGAGACAGAAAAATCTTCTTGATGCTGCAAAATGAAGTGATGTACTTTCATACTGTAAGGTAAGCTATTCACACAATCACTGAAAGCCACGTAAAATGGATCTGATGCTATCGTCGTCACGTAACTGAAGCATTCTCTACAAAGCAAATCCAGTTCACCTGCTTCAGTTTACTAACGGCAGGGGAAAAAAATTACACCAACCATCTGACATCTCCCTAATCTTGTTATACCACTTACCTCAAACCCTCTCACCCCAGCAAAAGCATTTCCCTTGTGAGCCTGAGCAGTGCTGCGGAACTACTAACTTACCGAGGTGCTGTTCCTTGGTCGCTACCCGGGCAAATACCACAAAGCAAAGAACCGTTCAACCTACATAGATGTGGTCTTATCAAAAATGGGATCCATGTAGTGACTCCTTGTTGGAGTCTTTTCAGAGAGATGGCCTTGGAGGCTGCAAGTATGGTACTTATTTCAGTCAGCCAACAGGGAGGATTTAAAACTCTGGTCCAACTCAGTCAGATTACCAACATGAACCATCAAAAACATCCTTCTCTCTTTTTGCAGATGCACCCTCATGAATGAACGCTCGCAGCTAAAGCACAAGCAAAATATACACGTCGCGTGATTTAAGCATTGTGCTGTTATTTTGGTGTTGCAGATAATTTGCAGGTCATTGACCTTTATGTTTTTACAATCGACATTTTACACAATATTCATTCATAACCACAATGCTAGGCTTGTGAAAATCACACCGGGTTGAGCTTGCACACGCCTCACCAATGTCTTTAAAGTATGTATGTGTGTGTATATATATATATATATATATATATATATATATATATATATATATATATATATATATATATATACACACACATATGTGCTGATACTGGCACCATAATCCAATTGTTTCTGAGCCCTAAATGAAAATACCATGTATGGTTTGTGCATCAGAGGTAAGGGAGGAAAATATATCTCGGTAAGCACTTGGTGTACTACACCTTGTGTATTTTTGTGGCTGTTCTGCTAACTACCCTTCAATCAGAGCCCTTCACAGAAGGGGGGGGTATTTTGGCTGCTAGTTATCTGTCACTTTACTGTGAGCATAAATTTCAAAGGAATGTGAAATTTCTGCACATTTGACCCGATATCCTTTTGAAACATGGCAAGCAAATTTGTGTGTACCATAACGGTGTCACTCATCATTCACATGTGCAATGGCATAAAATGTGGCACCTGTGCATATAGGTGCACCACAGTCAGGTTCAGTGATTTTCTCCATTAACTAAAGGACAACGCCGTCATTGTGTCTTCTGCAACTATTACTGTCTTGGGGTTTGTTAGCCATGCAACTCTTTCTTCTTGGCCAATGCTCTGCGCCGCTACCCTCCCGTTTAGCTGGCGCTAAACGCCGTTAGTTAGCCGGAGGTGCCATCTCTGACAAATGAAATGCAACGTGAGGGAGAGTTATTGTGATGAAATTCCATCGATGAAACCAGTCACTTAGTGCCACTTCATTCACACACAGCAGGAAGAGCAAGTCTCAAACTGAGATTGTCAGCCTGGCTCTGTGAAATTACCAAGTGTGTGTCCCTGATTATATACGAAACGTCATCAAAACAAAGAAAATGTAAAAAGACAAAAAAACAAAAAACAAAAGAGCCATAATAAGACCTAAGAAGGGGGCATTGTCCTCACTTATTTACTGTGAGGAGCTATATCTGCCTTTTCCATTCACTTACCAATAGCCACCTCATAAAATAACTTGCAATTACAATATTTAGCAAAGAGACTGATTCAAACCCAAAGGCAGTATTGTTACTGAGTATTAAAACTTTAACTAATGTTTTACGATGTAGTACGGGAGAAATCGTGATGTGGACGGCTTGGCTCGAAAAATTAATGAGGTAGATTGAGAGGCAAGAAGTATTTGGATAGATGCTAAAACATTTCTGGGTTTTTTATTTCTCTCTTTTTTACATTGGTGTCTTTTAAAACTGCAACTTGAAGGAATCTTCTCCCTTGTTTTTAATTCATTTGGGCATCAGCGGGCCGGCTCGGTTTTCTATTCCCCATCTATTGCTTATGTGTGTGTGTGGGGGGGGGGTGAGTATAGAATACGCACATGCATAAAAAAATAAACTAATTAATAAATAAATGAATGAATAAATGAAAATAAACGTTAAAATGAAAATGAAGGAAGAAGCAGGTGAATAGAATGCACACATTGGACGCAGCAACCCACCAGTTGGTCAATTAAGTAAAGGTGAATCATGCAAAAGACGACCTTTAACCCCGGGAACAACACAGACAACCTTATAACCTTGTCCTCCATATTTTACGACAAAACTCGAAGCCGCATTTGGGCGGGGCGGGGGCGGGGGGCGGGGGGGCTGCTTGTGGCCAGAGTAACCATCATCGTTTATTTATCCATTCTGCCATTCCTGGGGTTGCCATCAATCAGCCGACTCTTAATGAACCGTGGTTCTTCCTCTCTTACACACGTGTACATAGCCTACATGCAGCAGAATGACGTCACTGTTGGAGGCCTTCCGCTAGCCTGCAACAGACTGACTGGTGTCTCCGCCGCGGATCGCATGAACTCCCCCAAATCTGCGGAACGGCGCAAGATGACGTGCTGGCGGATATGACGGGCCACCTATAGGAACAGAGAGTCGCGTCACGTCACGGGAGCGCGTTGATTGGGTTTAATAGCGCATATGCCAAAACACTGAGCACATAATTGATTCCGTAGGCCTACAGTAGCACACAGCTAAACGATTTGATATGCACCACGAACAGTGTGCTTTACGTCGATCCGGAATAAAGCAGAACAGTTGAAGAAAAGAAAAAAAAATCACATGAGAAAAAGAAAATTATGAATATATGAAATATAAAGAGGGATGCTGAGAAGGGAAACAAAGCGGCCTCATCACTGTTATTCCACGCTTAAAATGGAGTTGTTGTCACGTAGACACATTACAGTCCCCCAAATCATACTTGACGAAAAAAAACAAAACTATTTATTTCATTTTCCGACATAGTACATAGAGACGTGAGCAATGTTTTTATACTTTTCCGATACGTTACACCTATTATTATTATCATTATTATCATTATTACATTCAGCAAAGAAATTCGGTTTACGCTCCAGTAACAGCCTGCAAGTTTCCTTTCGTTTATATATATATACGTATAGAAGAATTAACAGAGATATCCATAAACTCTTTTGTAAATAGCCTGCTTTCCTTCCTTATAATCTCGCTGGTATCTATGGCGCGGGAGACAGTCGGGCCTGTACAGTTCTCAAACGATGCCGAACCAAGATGGTGGAAATATAGAGGTTTCCACAAGAATTAGCATACACACGTTTGTCACGCGCCAAAACTCACATGCCTACCTATCTCTGTGCGTCACATATCGCGATGGAAACAAGGCTGCCAACAGGATGACCCGTAACATGTTATAAATTATGTCATGACACCCACTAAAGTTCAGTAAATACAATACAACAGTAACTCTTATATGACATCACAAAATAGGGGCAAAAAAAACTGTAAGCCGTTCTGTAGGCCGGGGACGGGACGGGGCGGTGGAGGGGAGGGGGTCAAATAGATGGTATGTTATTGCATTGCTTTGGTGAAAAAGAGTCCACGCCGGTGTGGCAAGTGTACCATCCATTAACGACACTTTTCTGAAAGGGGGGGGCGGAGGGGAAAGTCCTGGAGCTCTGGGCGAAACCGTGAGCGGACTGGCCGCAGGAGTACTGGGAGGACTCGGACCTGTAGCTGCCTCTCTGTAACAAAAAGGGGTCGAGGAGGGGCTGTGACCTCTGTGCGGCGTAGTCCAAACTGTTGTCTAGCGTGTGATGGAAACGCGACCTCGGGGCAGGGTCGTCTCGCATCTCCGGGGACAGGGACTCTTGGGTGGAGGTGGCGGGGGGCTGCGCGCTGGAGGGGCCGGTTTGGGATGACCTGGCCTCCGCGAGGTGCTCCCCGTCGCCGCTTTTGGCCGCCTGGGTCTTGCAGTGTAGCTTCATGTGCTTTCGCAGGGAGCTGGGGTGCGTGTAGCACTTCTCGCAGCCCCCGACCTTGCACGTGTAGGGCTTATCGCTGGAGTGCACGTGAGAGTGCTTCTTGCGGTCGCTGCTGTTCGCGAATCTCCGGCTGCAGCCCTCGAACTCGCATTTAAACGGTTTCTCACCTAAACGTGCAAAGAGAGAGATGGTTGCGTGTTACGGGTGCTTGAGACGCAAAAGCCCCCCCCACACACACACACACACATAATGAGGAGAGACTCACC